>PVKP010038040.1:0-21185 GCA_004027715.1 Plecturocebus donacophilus
TCTCCATATTGTATGATATTTCTCCATATTGTATGACTGGCATATTCTTTAGAATACAGAATGATTTTAGTTGAAATATAAGGAAGTCTATCATTTTAGTAACTAGGGTGCATGCATGTATATCAATCTAGACATATTGACATGTTATTTATAAAACCCTAAAGGAAATCTCAATTAACTCCTTTTTTTTTAACCCAGTGGTGGGAGATGGTGGTCTGAGTCTTGCATATATCTGACAATAGGTTAAATAATCAGAATATAGGTCAGTAGACTTTTATAGCTGGCTGAATCATTTTCCCTGACTCCTCTTCTTTTACTTATTTTTTATTACAATCACTAGCACAAGGACATTTTCTTATTTATTTTTTTAAGGACATTTTCAAAAGTACCAGTTTTCGTAAGGCTACAAACATAATCATCTATGCAATAAATAATAAATGCATAAATAAATTAAGCAAATGAATAAATAAATGAACATATGTCTGATTTTCTGCCAACCCAATATAATGTGGCTGATTAAGGAAGGGATTAAGGAAATTTAATTAACTGACTTGTTGAAGTGATGAAAGGTTAAAATATGTCTATAAACGATGTCTCTTTCAAATAACACAAACATATATTATAATAGTGAAATCAATGGAAAATGATACTGGCATTTTGCTGATAAGCATAGAATAAGCTAGTTCTGTTCTGAAGCATGCATATAATTAACATAAAATATTTTGAAGGTTTTTTTCTTACAAGTTTTTAAATGCCTCTAAGACATGAAAAATAGAAGAAATTCTCAGCATACAAACTGTTTCAGGATCGATATGGTAATATAAATTTAGATATGCCTTATAGGAAAGGAAATCTAGAAGCCTGCTTTCTCACTTGCAGATGCTTTGCTTCATATCTGTTGAGACTCATAATATCAAGTGAAGGCCCAGCAAACATTGATATAAAACATTCAACTGCAAAGTTCTTTTATTAGTACTAAAAATACTTCTTTACCAGTTTTATTTTTTTACTGATTAAGCTCACAGAAATGGTAACTTTTCATGAAAAACTTAATAATTATCTAATTTCATTTTTATTATTAAACAAAATATACCAGCAAAGCATCTTAAATCCTCGTTTGTAGTTGTGGCTTCTTGTGGCTATGTTCTTCCCACCCACAGCTGTTCTTTAATTGTACTGTAAAATTAGGAAGCCAATTTCAACAAAAATTACTATTAACACGCAAATAGGAGAAATGATTTAATCTGAGCTATAACAGCTCTTTGAATACAGAAAAGATGCTGCTTTTTAAAACCTTAGCAAAGGCTATAAACGTAAGCCTTACATTAAAAAGTGAAAGAGAATCTGTAGACACGATGAGAAGTCTAGACTTTTTCATTTAATATGCATGTTCTATTTGCCAACGAAGAGAAAAGAATATCAGGATTCTTCCCTCTTTCTTCTCTTTTAATGGCAGCTAATCTGTGTTGCCTTCTTTAGTTTGATCAACACTGGACCTGTTTTATCCCAGTTCTCATAATTTCTTTCCATGTGATTTAATTATTTATTAATGTGAGGCTAAGGATAAAAAAGCGTATAAAACTGAAACACGTCAAATCCCTACGAGTGTGCCAGAAATTTACATATAGAATATTTCTTTTGAACATCTTATATAGTTTAGGGCTAGAAAATGTTAACAGATAATGTATAATGTTAAATAGATACAGTTTGAGATTACTTAAAGAATAATATAAGTCAAATAACTTTCAAGATTTTATGACCAGTGTGTAATAGCATTCAAATCTGATCGGCTCCAACAATCTATCTTCTTCCATGTCTCTGTGCAACTAGTCTAAGAACAGGTTTCAGGACCCACCTGGGTGTTAGTATTAAGCTGCCATCAGGTGCTGTGTTTAATTTGACAAAAGGTCCACCATCGGTAGAGAAAATTGGCATTGATGAGTTTCCACTCCTAGAGAAAAAAGAAAAAAACATATAGACAAAACAAAAACATAAAGAAAAGACCATAAGATAGACTTTTAGTTCCTTACTGCTGTGGACATTAAAACAAATTATGGGATTTTGGCCAAAAATATTAATATTTTAACATAAAACTTCAAGTGTTTTCCCATCTAAAGTATGATTCAAATCAGTAGAATTACCTATAATCACATGAAATGTAATTTTAACTTTAATATAATATCTTTAGTTATTGTTTGCATTCTTATATATTATTTTACAAAGTTAAATTCATTACATATGTCACTTAGTTATCTGGTTTTATAAATTTAATTTTTCTATATTGTCAAATAGTTTCCACAGAAACCACTTTGAATGACAATTTCACAGCATTGATGCACTATAATTTATTAAGCTTTTCCCCTGTTGTACATCTTCCTTTTTTTAGATCATCTTTTAAAAAGTACTTGTAGAGAACAACATAGACAAAGACTGTTTTCAGTGTTTACCTCTCAAAACGTTGCTTTGTTCTTGTTATTTCATTTGATTCAAAAGCTAACAATCCCTAATTTAAAGGAAGTCATGTGATTGCTTTAAAAGAGTATGTAGCCTTGGCCTGAAAGTGTCAACTGGCAAGTAACCACGGGGTGAGATAGTGATACCTCTGTGTGATGAAAGACATTTAGGCCCCATGCTCTCTTTTCCCTGAAAACCTATAATTACCATGCTCTCAACTGTGAGCTTTAATTGAAGATTTCTCTTAATTATCCTGACGCTCTTTTTTAGACTTAGCTGGAGACTTTTAGCTTTTAATTCTTTAACTTGTTTCTTGCCTTTTATTTCAGATTTTAATCTTCATATAAAAATATGCCTTTAGGTTGGAAACATCTTGATTTCTGCTCTCTTCTATTGCAGAGCAGGGAGGTGATGTCATTCTACCTTTTGGAGTACTGTGATGGACCCACCCATTGCTTCTTTAAAAGAAGGTTCAATAGCTTCCCCAGGCTGTAGTTAACACTGACCCCTTTCTGTCTGTTTCTAGGGAATTTCCAATTTTAATTCAAAGCTTTCTGATTAATAAGAAGTTAAGAACTATTTAGAAGGTAGTTCATCTCTCTTTTAATGCTTTTATCCAGCTGAAAGAGTGTTTACTTAGTATCTTTAATCTACTAAACACAGAGCTGGGACAATAGATGTCTATTTGGTGTTCCAGAATTTAAATCTTGCACTTTTATTGTATAAACAGATAAAAGTAACTCAAACACACAAAGCTATTACCATTCTTTAACAAAGCCTGAAATGTGATTTACCAAAGGAAAGATGAGCCTTGGAATTGCTATTGTTAGATCCTACACTATTCCTCCACATGGGCAAAAGGATTATCTTATTTAAATATTTATATAAAATGTGTTTGGTATGGCTTAGAAAACAAAACAGGTGTGAAGACCTCAAAGGGTAGCTGAGAATACAGAAAGTCTGGAATGCTCCAGGTCATGAACTACTTCACAGATGTGAAATAGTTGTATTTAAGGACTCACACATCTAGAGAAGACCAAATATAGATGAAAACAGATCTTAGAGGATCTTTAATTTTACCATGATTACAGGTTTTGATAGAAATCATTACAGTAATCTCAGCTTTCAAAAATATCAATGCCATTCCAAATTAAAGAGGCTTTAGCTGTGTTTCACAGTCTGCAGGCTCCAGAAACATCATTGGAATTGGTTGATTAGTGAACATCATTGCTGCAAGAGTCAAGTTCGTTGGTTGGGAGAGTCATTATTCCCCAACCTATCTTCTACATGTCTCTCTTCTTTTCTTGTGCTTGATCATATTTCAAGTCTCTTCATTCTGCTAAATGCCTGCCATGTGTTGAACATTCTTCTAGATAGTTTTCCATGTACCTGACTCCTCATGACACATTCTTAAAGTGATGCTCTCCAGACAAGCAGCAACAGCCTCAGGAGAGAACATAGGTCAAAAGGCAAATTCTCCAGCTTCATTTCAGGCCATCTTAGTAGTTTTAGGCCTGCTTTAGGGTAGGGTCCACCTATCTTTATTTTACCAAGCCCTCCAGGTGATCCTGGTGCCTGCTATAGTAAGGAAATCATGTCTTAGCCAAATACGGCATCTTTTTCTGTTACTGGCATGAGGTTCTGCTTTTTGACATCGGAAGTGACTTTTAGTTACTTGATAATCTGTTTTAAGGCACTCATGTCTAAATGAGGAAACAATTTGAAAGGTATAGGGCTATTAATTCTTACAGTTACCCAGCTATCAATCCTACATGTCAAATTTGGGATTTGTAATGGACTACCTGCATTTCAAATCCTGCCAAGTCAAACTCATTCTTTTTCTGACGAAACACAATTTATTTGTTTGTATTTACAGTAAACAGATTAAAAACCAGCAGAAGTTTACAACAAACTATTCCTTATTTTAAGAAATGACAAAGCAACCAATATACATTAAAATCTTCTTGACAAAATGAAAGATTAACTACCCTATGTTGTCACCATTTACTTTTAAAAGACAAAAATCTCAGAACTACTAAAAAACTAATATAATGATTCAGAGAGAATCATTATATTAAGTTCTATAACTAAAGCAATGCACCTGAGGCTCTTACTGCCTCAGTTTCCTTTTCTTGCAACGAAATTCATTGTTGATTTTTAGAGAGGTACTTTGTGAAGATTAAAACTAGAGTGTACAGTTTCTAAATCTTAAAAATATTCCAGATATGCAGATTTAGATAACTTCATGACACATTCACATGGCTGTTTGAAATCAGAACTTTAGAATCACATGGAAACACTACATAGCACTACCTTGTCGACATACTGATGCCTCCTGGAAACCTATTTCTAAGCTTTTATTGCTATTTTTTATGGGTTATATAATCTTAAAGGGCTTTCCTTACTTTAGGAGAACTTTGTTCCATGTGAGAAAAGAAGCATATAGATGCAACCGTTTTTATTTTTGAAGTCATAGATGGAGTATAAAAATACACTCATAGATGAATTCTAGGGAGAGAAAAAAAGATATCTCAAGGATATTTGCATGGTATTAAATCTTCTGCCTCTCTTCTTAGGCCCTGCCTAGGTTTCTTCCCTTTTGTCTTGCTTCTCAGGCTGTATTTGCTGTGATAAGAATTCTTCCCTGGAGCAGGAGCTTAGGCCGGGATGTTTTAAAGCCTTTGGACACACTAAAGCTAAAAAGAATAATAACGTATGCTGCAAATCCTGCAGCTAGGCACTGTAGCTCATTTCACACCCCAAAAAGTTTAAGTAATGAATAGATCCCAGTGGGATTAGCCTAAAAAGGCTTTTGGACAAGGATAGTCCTTTCTTTTCAGATTGGAGGGAAAGAAGGGGATTGATTTAGCAGGACAGACGGCGGGGAGACCATTTGTATAGGCAGAGGCTTGGTGGATAGAAGAGATTTGATGGCAAATCATCCCACCAGGAGAGTAAAGCCATGTAGGCAGGTAGGTAAACGCCATTTCCAAACTGGACACATTTCAACTACAATTGCTCAACCATGTATTGAATTTATAGCAATACACCTAGCACACACCTAGCTCCATGATAGCTCCTAGCAAACAGGTAAGTTTAATTAATTTTAGGTTTCTGACTTCAACCCTTAAGAGTTGGTGGCATTTACTCAGAAGTAAAGAAATGTCAATAAAAGCAATTATCTTAACCTAATCAATTTCTACTTTAGTACAAGCTATTGCATTAAGAGCAAGAAACAAAATATATCTGAGAGAAGTGAAACTTTAGGAAATTGTCAAAGAGACAGGCTCTTATTGTGAGCAACATCTCAGAAACCTTGGGCAACATGAACCACTTTACCACTTTAACATTATTTCCTTAGCTACTGTTGCTGTTGGAGTTCCCTTTTTTTTTTTAAGTTTGGAGTAGAAGGCATATGACACCCACATCTACATTTACTATTAGGTTTCCTCAGTGCATTTTCACTTTCTAAGGACATATATGTGAAATTTCCTTTAGAATTTAGTGTTGGGCAAAAGTTTTCCTCCCTTTCCTATATATATTTTCCTATATATATTTTATATATAAAAATATAAAACTGTTAGCATTTTATCATATCTCTTCAGGAAAATTACATGGTTTTTAATGGTTTCCTCTTTGCATGGGTCTCCAGAAATCTCAGACATAAGTGTTAGTAATTACACCGAGCTTTCATGTTTTGTAGATTTGCCTCTTTCTTTGGACCTTATTTTCGTGAAGTCATCTATTAAGCTTACTGCATATGCTCTTTGTTACATATATCTCAGTTCCTTTTTGGAGAAGAGAGAAAGGAAGAAAACCATGGAGGAAAAAAAGGAATAGAAGCACATGAGGAAAGAAGGAAAGGGGAAAGAAGAAGGAAAAATTAAAGGGAGGGAGAAAAAAGGAATATTATTTCATTGGATTTTGTCAACTTCATTCAAAAATTGTTCTTCATCTCATAGAATATACAGCACTAATTACAAGTTGAGCAGTAGGAAGCACTTTTTAGAATAAAACTAGAATGAATAAGAAAGGTTTCGTTATACATTTCATAGGGCTAAGGTTTTCTGTCCATACCTATTTCTGTTTTAGAATATAGAAGCCCTTCTTTAAATAACAGGATTTAAGGAAATGATGAAGGGCATTGCCTTGGGGGAAAACATACTCTCTTGTTTTTATGTAACAAACGAAATACCTATACATTACAGAAAATTTTTGGTAGATGATTTGTAGTTGTGCCAAAACATAAAAGAGATGTTCTCCCTCTTTTGTGTGTGTAATTATATTCTTAGTAATTTCCTGACAACAAAGTCTCTTTGGGTGACACATACATATTAAAAAGTGTAAGCCAAATAGGAATGAAAGACAAAGAAGATTATCCCCAAATGGTGATTGTGCAAAGAAATGATATTTCATCAAACTCTCTTGATTCCCAATAAAATGTTTTCAAATACCTAGTAGGAGAAAGGAGAAATAATGCTTTCCCAAGTAAGAAATAATACCAGTCTGTGGGTGATGAAAACCTTGCTATGGATATTTTTCACTTTGTTGATGATGTCCTTTTCACATTTCTGATACAGGTTTTAAAATTTCTCCACTTGATTTCATCTACACAGGAGTCATGGGGTTAGAGGGTGGTTCTAACAAAGTTACAGTATGCTAGAGGCAGAATGACAAGCTAAGAAATGTCCTGAATTAAGTCAGAGATAATTCTCAATATAGTGTTTAAATCTGGCACAGCAGAAAAAAGTTGTTTAATGTGTGTGTGTGTGTGTGTGTGTATGTGTGTGTGTGCGTGTGTGTGTGTGTTTGTCTTTGTTTTGTTTTGATTACCAGGTGAAATTAAACTGTCAAAGTTTGGGGACTCTTTGTATAAGTTCTATGTTGTTTTCTACTGAAACGAGTATATGAAGAATCATGTGTATCTTTGAAATGGGAATACTACTCTGGCAGAATGACCTTGGGCTTTCAGAGAATAAGACCTCTGGGTCTCACTCCAGCCAGGGTCCTTCACCTCTTTGGAATGCCTTGTAGTTCATGATAACATGTAGAAGTTTTGTAGCAGGAAAATAAATAATTATGTCTTTATTTTTACTAACTTTAATTTCTTCTTCTGATACAAATGAAGGTGAGTACAAAATTACTAGCAATATCTATAATATGGTCACCAAAACAAACTACAGATATATTCATATCATACTGTCATTGCTAGATACATATAAAATATCTTTTATGTTCACCTTTGAAATTACAATAGTCATCACAGCCACTATATCTTATTAAATATGTTAATAAATACATATTTTCATGGATTTAAAAATTTTTGATTATTTTTAATGTAATAAATTTCTTTTGTAGTTCTGCATGTTTTTATATACTTAAAAATATAAAACTGGTAAGTTGTCAGGGTTTTATGTAACAAACTAAATATCTATACATTGCAGAAAATATTTGGTAGATGATTTATAATTGTGCCAAAACATAAAAGAGATATTTTATTATTTTGTGTTTGTAATTACATTCTTATAAATTTCCTGGCAATGAAGTCTCACTTGGGTGACAAAATACATATTAAAAAGCATAAGCCATACTGTCCAAAGTAATTTATAAATTCAATGCTACCTCAATCAAGCTACCATTAGCTTTCTTCACAGAATTGGAAAAAACCACCTTAAACTTTATATGGAACCAAAAAAGAGCCTGCATAGCCAAGACAATCCTAAGCAAAAAAACAAACAAAAAACAAAAAACCAAACCAAAACAAAACAAACATAAAAAAAAGCTGGAGGCATCACACTACCTGACTTCAAACTATACTACAAGGCTACAGTAATCAAAACAGCATGGTACTGGTACCAAAACAGAGATATAGACCAATGGAACAGAACAGAGGTCTCAGAAATAATGCCACACATCTACAACCATCTGATTTTTGACAAACCTGACAAAAACAAGCAATAAGAAAAGGATTCCCTATTTAATAAATTGTGTTGGAAAAACTGGCTAGCTATATGCAGAAAGCTAAAACTGATCCCTTCCTTATGCCTTATACAAAAATTAACTCCAGATGGATTAAAGATTTAAACATAAGAACTAACACCATAAAAACCCTAGAAGAAAACCTAGGCAATATCATTCAGAACATAGACATGGGCAAGGACTTCATAACTAAAACACCAAAGCAATGGCAATAAAAGCCAAAATAGATAAATTGGATCTAATTAAACTTAAGAGCTTCTGCACAGCAAAATAAACTATCATTAGTATGAATCCCCAACCAACAGAATCGGAAAACATTTTTGCAATCTACCCATCTGACAAAGGGCTAATATCCAGAATCTGCAAAGAACTTAAACAGATTTACAAGAAAAAAACAACCCCATAAAAAAGTGCGCAAAGGATATGAACAGACACTTCAAAAGAAGACATTTATGCAGCCAACAAACATATGAAAAAAAGCTCATCATCACTGGTCATTAGAGAAATGCCAATCAAAACCACATTGAGATACCATCTCACACCAGTTACAATGGCAATCATTAAAAAATCAGGAGACAGCAGATGCCAGAGAGGATGTGGAGACTTTTACACTGTTGTGTAGGAATGCTTTTACACTGTTGATGTGAGTGTAAATTAGTGCAACCATTATGGAAGACAATTATGGCAATTCTTCAAGGATCTAGAAATAGAAATACCATTTGACCCAGCAATCCCATTACTGGGTATATGCCCACAAGATCATAAATCGTTCTAACATAAAGACACATGTACATGTATGTTTATTGCAGCACTGTTCACAGTAGCAAATACTTGGAACCAACCCAAATGCCCATCAATGATAGACCAAATAAAGAAAATGTGACACAAATACACCATGGAATACTATGTGGCCATAAAAAATGATGAGTTCATGTCCTTTGTAGGGATATGGATGAAGCTAGAAACCATCATTCTCAGCAAATTGACACAAGAACAGAAAACCAAACACCGCACGTTCTCACTCATAAGTAGGTGTTGAACAATGAGAACACAGGGAGGGGAACATAAAACAGCAGGGCCTGTTTAGGGGTGGGGGGCTAGGAGAGGGATAGCAGGGGGTTGGGGGATTGGGGAGGGATAGCATTAGGTGCAACACCTAATGTAGATGATGGGGTGATGGATGCAGGAAACCACCATGGCACGTGTGTACCTATGTAACAAACCTGCGCTTTCTGTATATATACCCCAGAACTTAAAGTATAATAAATAAATTTTAAAAGTAAAAAAAAAAAGTATAAGCCAAAGTAGGAGTGAGAAACAAAGAAGATTCTCCAAACTAATTTTCTCCAGACTGACAAAAAGTCCCTTTAACATACAAAGAAAGGTTGAGAGCCCTTACGCTAGGTGGTGGTTCTCAACTCTGGAATGCATCTGAATCACTTGAAGGACTTACTAAACCACAGATTGCCTGGCCTTACTCTAGACTTTTGAGTTCAGTAGGCCTGAGGTAGAATTCCAGGATTTGAATTTCTATAAATATATCCCAGGTGATTCCATGCTGGGATGGAATTTGGTCCTAAAACACAACACATTGAGATCCACTGACCTAGGCCATTCTAAATCTAAGGGTCAGAGGTGATTCTTATGTATGACCAGGCTGTACCTTCAATAGCTGATGTAGCTGTTGCATTACAAGTGAGTGGTACACCTGCTGTCTCTCCTTTGCCCAGAGCAGACATAATATTATCACTGTGCTTTCCTCCACCCTGTTAGATAGTAAACCTATTAAGTATTAATGTTAAAAGTTATCAAATTATGGCAGCTTGCTATTAATGATATGCTCTTTAATCATTTTTAATTAGTGTGTTTCTAATTTTAAAATGGAGAAAACTTTAGAGTTACAATTTGTGCTTCAAGTAAATGATGGACTTTGTAGTTAAATCTATTAAACCAAACTAAAATACATTTTTTTCCAACATCTTGCCCAAAGTTTTGCTCACCTACCCCACCACGATAACATAGCTAAGAATAAAATAAAAGTGCCTTCAGTGCTGAAGCTGCAAATAAAATTTTTTTAATGTAAAATATTATTTAATTATTTATCGTGTAAAGTTAGCAAATTAAAAATAACCTAAAGCCAAAGGTTACATTTTTTTTTTGTTACTGTTCCCATATCTATGTTGTTTTGTGTCCTGAGTTGTAACAAGTCAAGGCTTTGCCTACATACTTGAAAATTTTGTGACACTGGCAGGAAATATGAACAAGGGAAGAAGCACTACATGTCTACCAACTTCTTAAATTGGATAAAACATAGGTTCTGTTTCCAGTGTTCTGGAACTCAGTGCTAAGTTGTGCAAACAAACTCATTGCAGTGATTACATAAGAATTTAAATCATTATGTTCTATGTTTTTGAAAGACTTATTGAAAAATATTTTAATCTCTCCCCCCCAATATTTTCAAAACACCTCTGCAATAGAAGAACCCTGGGATAATTCCATTTCTTATTAGCGTATGAGAATGTAAGTCTCAACTTGATGTTTCTGATATGTAGAAGTTATCTTGCACAGGACTAATATGAGATTTAAAAATTAACACCAATTCCTCATAGGCCACCTTAGTAGAACACAATTAACTCCACTTTTGATGTATTAGTATTTCCCAAAGTCTTTAAAGTTTTACAGAAATGATTTTTTTCTAGAGTTTAATGATGCAACAGGGTAAATCAGCTATATCATTTATACATTGGGTTAGTAACAGGGAAATGCTTTTTGCTAGAAAATATCTACCTAAAATACCACTACCGTGGGTTTTTTAAAGCATTATTGTTGCACCAGTATAAAATGTTTTCTTTCATATTTTGATCAAGACATGAAAATGTTATTCAAGGTACTTTTTACTTATGCATGTAATAAATGGTAGGAAATGAAAATGTTTAATATAAAAAAAGGAAAGGCTAATGAAATAGGCCTCATATGATTTACTAGAATCTGAAGGGAATTGCATTTTGTACCCTATCTGCATAAATAATCTTGAGAGACTACAGTGGTTTTTTTTAATAAATTGACTCCTAAATTACTTTCTACTGCAGCAAACACACATCATTTTAAACTCACTAAGTTTTCCTTCAGTTACCATGCACCAGTCTAGACAAATTCTCATTAAGGATATAACTTTCTTTCAATTACTAGAGCACTAGGGAGACTATTTAATGAGCACAGGCTCAAAGATTAAAGTCTTTGCAGTGATTACCTGACTCATTTCTGAAGAAAGCAAGCACCTGATCTTCATCAAAAATATTGTATCTAAGGCAGTAGGATGTACTACTTGTGTTACACACACTAAAAAATAGGGTTATTTGTCCCTGTATCTGGTTAGAAGGACGATGATTCATGGGAAATGGGATCAGCGAACTAGAGAGTGAAATATGGCTGGAGAAAACCAGGTAAGTAAATAGAACAGAGCTGTGTGAAATTGGCTGTTATCCACCCAGCTCGGGCCATTGTCTAGGAAGCTTTCCTTGACATTCCATTATTGAATTAAGTTCTGCTACAGCATATTGAATTTATCACATTATATTGTAATTATCTATTTATATGTCCATCATCACCACATAAGCATGTAAATCCGTGTCTTATTTATTCATGGAACAGACACAATATCATCACTAGTACTTAGATTTCTGATCCAGGAATAATAATAATAATACATTTACATTATATACTGTTAAAATGTAATAAAGACATATATTCCCTTCCAGTGCATTGGAAGAACTGTAAATGTAGGAATCAGCATTTTGCTATCACCCAACTAACATGTTTCATTCAAATTCATTGAAAAAAATCTTCTGTCAAAGTAAAGTGTTGATCGTTTTGACCTTTGTGAATAACTCATCTTAACTCAATATGTCCTCCAGGAAACAATGTAGTTAAAATTCACAAACCACAATAGAAAGAACTCCACTTTTTATAATCACATGGTGATCTTCAAAAGGTGGTGAATTGAGACACAAATTTCCTGGACAAGGAAAGCCCAGTCATCCTGGGCACCCTGGTGCATCAATTGTGGAAGGAAGGTCAAGTTCTCAATCTCCTTAGCTTAATCTTTAGAAACTAAGTTGCTGAATCTATATAGCAGCTCCCCAGCAATTGAAGCTAACAGCTTTCTGGGACCTCACTGTTTTGAATTCATTATTGAACTAAAATTAGTGTTAAAAGTAGGAACTTGGAATGAATGCCACTTACCCAGTTCTGTACTTGAAATGAAAATAAACAACTATTAATTTCTGGGTTTTGTTGACTCTTTATCAAAAAACATGTTTCTCCTACAAATTGCCCTCTTCCAAGACTTTATGTCTGAAACCTCCTTATGTTGAAAGAGTTTTTGTTAAAGTTTAAAATGTAGAATAAAAAGAATTACTTACACACACAAACATATTTAAAGTACAGGAAGATTCTGATTAATATGCATAAACCAAATTGATTATTTACCTAATGAATAATAAAATTTACTTCCTCTGTTGCCCTTGATAGGAATTGCCTTCCTGATGAGGCTGACATCACTTGGATGAGGCTTGGAGCTGGAACATTTTCATTCTAAATGAACAGCATTTGAGAATATAAAAGAAACTGGAAGCTCTCAGTCCAACTGTAAGAAGCTAAGTTAGGTATAGAAGGAATGTACCTCAGCACAATAAAGATTATATACGACAAAGCCATAGTTAACATTATATTTAACAGGAAAAGCTGAAAGCTTTTCTTCTAAGAACTGGAACAAGACAAGGATACCTACTCTCACCACTCTTACAACATAATACTGAACGTCCTAGAAAAAGCAATTTGAATAATGATAAATAAAGGGCATCCTAACGGGAAAGAAGGAAGTCAAATTGTCTCTGTTTATAGATGACATGACCTTATCTATAGAAAAACCTAAAGACTTCACCACAAAAGGGAATGGATCATTGAATTTAGCAAAGTTTCAGTATACAAAATGAATAAACTTTTCAAAAGAATACAGTTTCTATACATCAACAACCAACTCACTGAAAAAGAAATCAAGAAAGCAATCCTATTTATAACAGCCACAAAAAAATTAAACCCCTAGAAATAAATTTAACTAAGGAGATGAAGGACCTCTTCAAGGAAAACTATAAAACACTGATGAAAGAAATTGATGAGGACACAAACAAATGAAAAAATCCTATACTCATGGATTGGAAGAATTAATATTGTTAAAATGGCAATACTACTCAATCCCTAACAGACTTAATGCAATCCCTATCAAAACACCAAAGATGTTCTTCACAAAAATAGAAAAAAAAATCCTAAAATTTGTATGGAACCACAAAACACACCAAATAGCCAAAGCAATCCTGAGCAAAAAGAACAAAACTGGAGGCTTCACACTACCAGATTTCAGAATATCCCACAAAACCATAGCAACCCAGATAACTGGCATAAAAATGGATATTAGACCAATGGAACAGAATAGGGAGCAGAATAGAGAAGCCTGAAATAAATCTATGTGTTTACAGCCAACTGATTCTGTTTATACACAGGCACCAAAAACACTTCCTGGGGAAAGGACAATCTCCTCAGTAAATGATACCAGGAAAACTGAATAGCTATATGAAGTATGAAACTAAGCCCCTATCTCTCACCACATAGAAAAATCATATCAAAATGAACCAAAGAGTCAAACCTAAGACCTAAAACGTCGAAACCACTAGAATAAAACGTTGGGGGAAACACTTCAGAACATTGGTCTGGACAAAGATTGCTTGAGTAAGCCCACAAAAGCACAGGTAACCAAGGCCGAAATGGACAAATGGGATCACATCAAACTAAAAAGCTTCTACACAGCAAAGGGAACAAGCAACAAAGTGAAGAGACAACCCACAGAATGGGAGAAAATACCTGCAAACTCTCCATCTGAAAGCACTTAACAACGGGAGTGTATAAAGAGCTCAAACATACTGACAAGAAATAAAAGCACATATTCTGATTATAGAAATGGGCAACTTATTTAAACAGACATTTCTCAAAACAAGACATACAAATAGCCAACAGAATATGAAAAAAATGCTCAACATCACTAATTACTAGAGAAATGCAAATCAAAACCACAATGAAATATCTCTCCCCTATTAAAATAGCTTTTATCAAGAGAGCGGCAGTAAGAGATGCTGGTGAGGATGTGGAGGAAGAAGAACCCTCATTAGACTTTTGGGGAAAATATAAATTAGGCACATTATTCAGAACATTGTGGAGGTTCCTCAGAAAACTAAAAATAGAACTACCATATAATCCAGCAATTCCACTGCTGGGCATATATTCAAAAGAAAGGAAATCAGTGTATCAAAGAGAATATTTGCCCTCCGATGTTTACTGCAGCACTATTCACAATAGCCAACATTTGGAATCAACCTAAGAGAAAAGCATATTTTTAATCATTAGATACTTTTGGCATATGTTTTTATAGATAGGCATATCTATATTTACACATGCATAGAGTGTATTTATAATTTACTGTTTATTTGGCACTGATTTTTAAAGACAAATATTAATCTAGATTTTAGCATTGCAATAATATATAAAATAGATGTGGTTCTTCCCGTTATAGACCTCATAGTTTAATATGACAAACAAACTTTAAATGATATGGTGTTATAAGTTATAAGGATAAACACATGTGAGCCAACATGGTTGGTAATCACTAATCTTCAAAATCATATATGCTTAAGGATCAGAATGGTGAGTTAGAGTTGACAGGTTGTAAAATGCAAAATAAGTATGTTATTACTACTCATTACTTTCATTTTCTACCTAATTACTTTTAAGACTTGGTGGGAAGGTAAGAAACAAATATGGTGAAATTACATATTTGATGAAATATATTATGGCATTAGATTGGGAGGTATAATACATTTTTGATAAGTTATTAATTGGAATTTTTACTTTCACCATCCTTCTTCAGAATATCTTTTATCCTTCTATAATATAACATTTATAGAAGTACTATTGCAGGAGGAGAGGTTATGCAAACATTTTAATTTTTAAAATATTTTACACTTTTGCATAACCTCCCCATTACAATAGTACCTCTATAGATTTTCCAAAAAAACTATTGTAAATGTGTTGCAAAGATATTGCAAAAACATATTCTCTGTAGCACCTTTGTGATTTTTTATGTATATTATGGTATAGCATAAAATGAAATAATTCATTTTCTTAAAAATAATCACCTAAAAATTATAAAAACAGGAGAAATGCTTACATATATGTATTTTGCATAATAGAGCATATTATATTTTATATAATATTTACTTATATGTATATACTATTAATACAAAGATTATTAGCATTGGTTATTATTTGAGGATGTGGTTAATCAAGATTTTTGTTTTCTCCCTTTTGCCAATGTATATTTTCTAAATTCATAACTTTTATAAATTTTAAAGCTCTTACTAAACCTAATTTGATAGCAATAAAAAAGTTTGAGAATCTCTTAAGAGGGAACTCAGTAGAATTACTTACCCTAGTCCCAGCAGCTGACAAACATCATTTGAAATCTGGCTAGTCCAGTTCTCAGCACAAGCTGTATGCCATATGCTCTGGATTTGGAACCGCACTAAACCATTGTTGTTCATTGTGCCATTGAAAAAACGCACTAAAGAAACAGAGAGTATAACGGTGGTTACCAGAGACTGAGAGGTGGGGAGAATGGGAAGACATTGTTCAAATGTTCAAAGAGTACAGAGCTTCAGTTAGACAGGAGGAGTAAGTTTTTGAGATCTCTCACTTAGCACCCTGACTATAGTTAATGTATTGTATGTTTCAAAATTTTGTAAAATTGTGAAATTTCAAACTTTCCCATCATGAAAAATGGTAAATATTTAAGGTGATGGATAGGTTAATTTGCATGATTGAATCATTCCTTGTTCTCTCTCTCTATATATATATGTACACACATTTTATATATATACATTCTCTCCATATGCAATCTTATATACATACATAATATATAGTAATATCACATACCCCATAAATATATAGAATTAAATTTTTCAAATTTACAGCAATTTTTTAAGAAAAAAATTACACTTTTTTTCTATTATGACAAGAGTTAAGAGCAGTGACGATAGAATTATACAAACTTAAGTTCTTGACCTTTGGCAGCCACTGATCATTTCCAAACCATAGTTTCCTCATGGCGAAACTATAGCTAATTCTTTTTTTTTTTCCTTTTTTGAGACGGAGTTTTGCTCTTGTCTCCTAGGCTGGAGTGCAATGGCGTGATCTCAGCTCACTGCAACCTCCACTTGTCAGGTTCAAGCGATTCTCAATTCTTCTGCCTCAGCCTCCTGAGTCGTTGGGATTACAGGCACCTGCCACCACGTCTGGCTAATGTTATATTTTTGATAGAGACAAGGTTTCACCATGCTGGCCAGGCAAGTCACGAACTGCTGGCCTCAGGAAATCTGCCTGCCTCGGTCTCCCAAAGTGATGGAATTACAGGTGTGAGCCACCTTGTCTGGCCAACTATAGCTAATTCTTACTGTAGATTTTTTAAAAACTTAGTTACAGTACAAATAAAAAGACATAATAAAAGTATCTATTATTCATAATGTTATTGAGGTCTGGAAGGGGAGCTGGACTGAAAGCAAGGCAGGGAGAGAAAGTGAGTTATAAGTGAGCATACAGGTGCCTCTGAATGTGGGCAATGAAGAGAACACAGTAGCCAATATGAGTGGTGCTAGCCTGCTTGGTTTGGAATATTGTCTCTGTGGTAGTCCAGGGTTCCTATATGAATATTGATTTCTCTATAATGCCAGTTATTAAGTGTGGCAAAATTGAAACAGACAATAAACTGAGGCCTGCATATTAATTTTTATCCTAACCAGATGGGAGCAGAGGTGCTAAAATCATCTCAGAGATGAGATGTTCTCATTCCAAAGCATCAAAACAGGTCCCAATAAACACACTGTAATATTCCTTTTACACTGTAGAAACCAAATGCAGAGGCTAATGTCATAAAACTATTTTCCTAAAAATAAGACATACCACAATCTGCTTCATCTGAGCCATCCTCACAGTGCAGATGACCGTCACAGAGATTCACCAGTGGAACACACTCTCCATTGTCACATTGAAAGCTGTCTTCCTTGCATGGCTCTATGGGGGAAGAATGTTTATTGCATAGGTAAAGAAATTACGAATGGATGATTCTGGAGTACAAATCCCATGTGCTCCCCTTTAAACATCAGTCCTTTGCCACAGCACAAGGTGGAGCTGGCTTTGATACTGAGCAACGCCATCTACTTGGTTGTTGAGAATGCCTCAGAAACATTTTCAAGCTGATGTGTATGTAGCTTTAGAAGAGTGTGGATGAAACCTCAGCCATCTCTTTTGCAGCCAAACTCAGGGAATTTCTAAGAGGTGGCTGAGAGATTGTCAACTCACCTCTTCCTCATAATTTTGTTAGTATCTCTTCAGTAAACAAACTCCTCCACCCCAAACCGACACAACCACTGAGCTGCTACTCAAGCACAGAGCGGTCCCTGGGCCTCACCATCCAAATGATACTTCCAAACCTTTGTAAGAAAGAAATGTCAAAGTTGTCTGCTGGTGGTGAATTGGGTTGGAAACAGAGGCCTCAATGAAAGCTTGCCTCTCAGGCAGGAAAGAGTTGTCACAAAGAAATGGAAACTTTGCAATATCTGTAACATAAAACGAAGTTGGGGAAAAGCAGTGCTGGAGGCATGGGAGTGTGCTTGGCACATGGAGACTCAAAGGAAAATGCAAAGACTGGGCAAAGAAAGAACTGGGTATATCTGGAGGCCATTGGTGGTTGTTTTCAGAGTTTTGGGTTGTGCAAAAAGAGGCCTACTGGAAACATTCTTTATTTAGAGGAAGTAGCTCCTGCTGTTTCCTGAGACTGTTTGGTCTTTCAAAGCTTTGTTTGGGAGAGCCCTCGTATCACGGGGAGAGAGGGGTTTGCTTCCTTCTCCCAGTGCTTTCTGATTATGGCTTAGGAGGTATAGCTACGTGCTGGAAGGAGAGTAGGAACTCCATGAGGGCCACATGGAAATTTGGTTCCCTGACAATGGCGATGGCTGTCAGGTGTGGAGAGGTTCAATTTCTTATCCCCTGCATGGCACATGAACAATCATATGGGGAAGCAAAAGCACTTGATAAAAATAAGAAACAGGGGAGCTTGTATTTTGAAAATTATTAGTGACTATTAGTCAGTATAATAACATAACTATTACATTGCTTTCAAGGAGACTCAATTTCAGGTTAAAATGATTTCAGAAACAAATTATAAAAATATCCATGGAGACTTTCTGAATTTATGTTGACCAAACATAATGCCACTTGAAAGAAATTATTCCTGTTGTTTTAGAATCTCGGTTGTAGACTCACATCTGAGAGTACTGATAAATACTCTTATTCTCTAAAGGGAGGTACTCAGTATAGCCATTCTACACTTATTGAAAAAAATACCAAAACCAGTCCAGTAACTATCAATATCCATCACCTACTTTCAGATTTTTAATCAAAGCACATTAGAGTATTTTTCTGAAAAAATATTGAATAGAGTTTTTGAGGGGGAGTGTTTTTATGGGGAAAAGGGGAAGATGGTACCAACTAGCAAACCAAGTGTGGGGTGCCCTAAGATAATCAATTCCTAGTTGAGTTGCTTGAAAGAAGCAAGGTCAGAAACTGACTCACTGGCTGAAAGCTGATACACTGCATAACCACAAGGACCAGGGCTTTCATGGGACTAGTGCTAGGGCTTTTAGATTTTTTTAAACTCTGACTTTAGTATGAAACAGATTTTAAATAATAACTCTGGGATACATACCAATATGTGCGTGTGTGTGTGTGTGTGTGTGTGTGTGTGTGTGCGTAATTAAATTAAAATTTATCTTTGCTCTGTTCTATTAATTCCATCCCACCCCATCCCATCCCACCCCATTCTGTCCCATAACAAAGCATACAATTTATTAAGTAGTGAAACCCAATGCATTGATTTCACTACCCAGTTTTTCATAAATACTAGGATAAACTGAAGTATAGTGAAAAAATTAATGAGAGACAGTGATGTTATTTTCCTGAAGTTTGTGGGCAGATAGCTGTGTAAATAAAGATTAGTGATCAATTCCTATGAAATGAAATCAGAAGTTAGAAAGTTGGCAACGTGATCACTGGAAAGACAATCAGATGACAACTGCTTGGCAGGGAAGGCTGGCTCCAGCACAAAAAAGTGGAGGAATGGAACGTGGGGATTAGGAATTTGGAGCTGAGTGGGGTTATAAGGGATGATCTAGCGGTTATACTACCTATGTCTACAGTACAATAGTCTAGGGCTGGTGGAAAAATGCTCCAAAGAGCTCACAAGTCTTTTTCACAACAGAGCTAGCATTTGGCCAGAAGCTGGTGTTTGTCAAATGAAATATACAATGGTTAAAAAAAAAAAATCTTCCTGATTTCCAAAATTGGAACTATGGGAAGATGGAGAAAAAAGGGAAGTAGAATATAAAACAGAAACAATTATTTCCACCCTCCCCTGCCTTATGTGATTAGGCCAAGATCTGTGCCTGAGTTGAGGGATAAAAGAAGCTTTGAATTACATAATATAAAATGCTGATATTTTGCTTGACTGCTCATTCTAACACTTAAAAGTGAGTTTAAATTACCAGGTAAAATGATTTAACACCAGAAGTCACTGAAAAAGTGTAGCGATCTGCCTGAAATGTCCAGGGCCAAAAAAGGAGATTCGAATTAAAATAGAGACAAATGAACCTTTTGTTTTACTTATATTGTCATTGAGCTCAGACATTCTATAAATTGAATATACAATATGCTAGCTGTAATATCCATAAAGCCATGTTTTGCTATCTTTGTATGCCCAGGGCTTGGCAAAATGTCTGGCACAAAGCAGGGAATAAGTACATATTTTAAACACAAAGTAAATTAATGTATGTAAAAAGATTGATATGTTTCAAAGGAAGTATAAAGCTTAGTAATAGAGTTGTAATATAAAGCACTTTTTAAAACTATGATTTCAAATTAAGTTTAAAATTTAAGATAATTGGCTGATGGTAATCCTAGTGATTTGAAAAAAGAATCAATTTTATGAATTATGAAGATACGATTTACTTAGTTAAATCTGAATAGTGGTTAAGACATAGGCCCTGAAGTCATATGGCCTTGGTTGGAGGTGCAATTTAATCATTTCTTTTAATATTTCTTTGACTTTGGGCAAGGAAATTAGTCTTTCTGAAGCTCAATTTTTTTGACTGTCAATAGGAGTAAATACTACTTTTGTCTTAGCTGTGTCAGGACAACAAATTTTAAAAAATAGTGAAGTGTACAAATATTTATATATGTACAGAGAATACTCAATAGATTATATTTTTAACAGCAAAAAACAGTAACAGTAAACAAAAAATTTTTTTCACTGATTTTTTTTTTTTAGAGAAAGAAAGAAGTAGAATAAAAGAGAAAAAAGAAAGAGAAGGAGGGAGAGAGAACGAGAATCTTGCTCTATTGCTCAGGATTTCATTTAAATCTGTGAAATGCTTATGCAATTACTAAAAAGTGATTTATTTCCTATTATGTGATCACTTTTAGAATAGGTATGATATAATATTGAAAAAATGTATATGTTTTGTGGATCTGGGGTGGTAGGTTCTGTAAATATTTATTAAATTTGCTTGTTCCAGGTCTGAGTTCAAATTTTTTTT
>PVKP010038041.1:0-21179 GCA_004027715.1 Plecturocebus donacophilus
TATTACAAGGCTACTGTAATCAAAACAGCATGATACTAGTACCAAAACAGATATAGACCAATGGAACAGAACAGAGGCCTCAGAAAGAATGCCACACAACTACAATTATCTGATCTTTGACAAACCTGACAAAAACAAGCAATGGGGAAAGGATTCCCTATTTAATAAATAGTGTTATGAAAACTGGCTAGTCATATGCAGAAAGCTGAAACTGGATTCCTTCCTTACATCTTATACAAAAATTGACTCTAGATGGATTAAAGATTTAAACGTGAGACCTAACACCATAAAAACTCTAGAAGAAAACCTATGCAATGCCATTCAGGACATACGCATAGGCAAGGACTTCATGACTAAAACACCAAAAACAATGGCAACAAAATCCAAAATAGACAAACGGGATCTAAATTAAAATAAGAGCTTCTGCACAGAAAAAGAAACTATCAATAGAGTGAACTGGCAACCAACAGAATGGGAAAAAAACTTTTGCAATCTACCCATCTGACAAAGGACTAATTTCCAGAATCTACAGATAACAACAAATTTACAAGAAAAAAACAACCCCATCAAAAAGTGGGCAAAAGATATGACCAGACACTTCTGAAAAGAAGACATTTATACAGCCAACAAACAAACAAACAAAAAAACTCATCATCACTGGTCGTTAGAGAAATGCAAATCAAAACTACATTGAGATACCATTTCATACCAGTTAGGATGGTGATCATTAAAAAATCAGACAACAGATGCTGGAGAGGATGCGGAGAAATAGGAATACTTTTACACTGTTGGTGGGAGTGAAATTGGTTCAATCATTGTGGAAGACAGTGCAGTGATTCCTCAAGGATCTAGAAATAGAAATTCCATTTGACCCAGCAGTCCCATTACTGGGTATATACCCAAAGGATTATAAATCATTCTATTATAAAGACACATGCACATGTATGTTTATTGCGGCACTGTTCACAATAGCAAAGACTTGGAACCAACCTAAATGCCCATCAATGATAAACTGGATAAAAAAAATGTGACACATATACACAATGGAATACTATGTAGTCATAAAAAAGGATGAGTTAATGTCCATTGCAGAGACATGGATGTAACTGGAAGCCATCATTCTCAGCAAACTGACACAAGAACAAATCACCAAACACCACATGTTCTCACTCATAAGTGAATGTTGAACAATGAGATGACATGGACACAGGGAGAGGAACATCACACACTGGGGTGTGGAGGGTAGGGGACTAGGGGAGGAATAGCAGGGGGTAGGGGGATTGAGGAGGGATAGTATTAGGAGAAATACCTAAAGTAGATGACGGGGTGATGGATGCATTAAACTACCACCATGGCACATGTATACCTATGTAACAATCCTGCACAATCTGCACATGTACCCCAGAACTTAAATTATAACAAATAAGTTTAAATAAAATAAAATATATAAAAATCTGAAAAAAAAATTAAACTAATGAGAAACAAAACAAAACAAAAACCTACTTGATCATGGTGGATAAACTGTATGTTGTGCTGCTGGATTCAGTTTGCCAGTATTTTTTTTTAGGATTTTTGCATGATGTTCATCAAGGATATTGGCCCGAAGTTTTCTTTTTCTGTGTGTTTCTGCCAGGTTTTGGTATTAGGATGATGAGTTAGAATGAGTTAAGGAGGAGTCCCTCTTCCCCAATTTTTTGAAATAATTTTGCATGAATGTATCAGTTATTCTCTGTACATCTGGTATAATTCAGCTGTGAATCCATCTGGCTCTGGGCTTTTTTTTGGTTAGTATAGGCTATTTATTACTGACTCAATTTCAGAGCTCATTATTGATCTGCTCAGGGATTCAATTTCTTCCTGATTCAGTCTTAAGAGGGTGTGTGTGTCCAGGAATTTACCCATTTCTTCTAGATTTTCTTGTTTATGTGCAGAGAGGTGTTTATAATATTTTGTGATGGTTGTTTGTATTTCTATGGGGCCAGTGGTAAAATTCCCCTTGCCATTTCTAATTGCGTTTATTTGAATCTTCTCTCTTTTCTTCTCTTTTAGTCTACCTAGTGGTCTATTTTATTAATTTTTTTCCAAATGCCAGCTCCTGGATTAGTTAATCTTTTGAATGGTTTTGCATGTCTCAGTCTCCATCAGTTCAGCTCTGATTTTGGTTATTTCTTGTCTTCTGCTAGCTTTAGGATTTGTTTGCTCTTGGATCTCTAGTTCTTTCGGTTGTGAGGTTTAACTTGACATCTAACTTTCTAAGTTTTTCTTTTCTTTTTTTTTTTTTCAGACAGAGTCTCGCTCTGAGTGAAGTGGCATGATCTTGGCTCACTGCAACCTCTGCCTGCCTCCTGACTAGCTGGGACTACAGGTGTGTCTACCATGCCCAGCTAATTTGTTGTATTTTTAGTAGAGAAGGGATTTCACCATGCTAGCTAGGCTAGTCTCGAACTCCTGACCTTGTGATCACCCACCTTGGCCTCCCATCGTGCTGGGATTACAGGCAAGAGACACTGCACCCAGTTCTCTAACATTTTGATGTGAGCATTTAGTGCTATAAATTTCCCTCTTAACACTGCCTTAGCTGAATCCTAGAGATTCTGGTTTGTTGTATCTTAGTTTCAAAGGACTTCTTGATTTCTGCTTTAATTTCATTATGTACCCAAAAGTCATTCAGGAGAAGATTATTCAATTTTCACATAATTGTACGGTTTTGAGTGAATGTGTTAGTCTTAATTTCTAATTTGATTACACTATGGTCCAATGGATTGTGTGTTGTTATGATTTCAGTTCTTTTGCATTTGCTGAAGAGTGTTTTACTTCTGATTATGTAATCAATGTATGTATATTCTGTTGAATTTGGGTGTAGAGTTCTGTAGATAACTATCAGGTCTACTTGATTCAGAGCTGAGTTCAGGTTCTGAATATCTTTGTTAGTTTTTTGTCTCAATAATCTAATATTGTCAGTGGGGTGTAAAAGTCTCACACTATTATTGTGTGGGAGTCTGTCTTTTTGAAGGTCTCTAAGAACTTGCTTTATGAATCTGGATGCTCCTGTGTTGGGTGCATATATATTTAGGATAGCTCTTCTTGTTGAATTGAACCCTTTACCATTACGTAATACCCTCCTTTGTCCCTTTTAATCTTTGCTGATTTAAAGACTGTTTTGTTAGAAGCTAGAATTCTATCCATGCTTTTTTTTTTATCTTTTCCAATTGATTGTTAGATTTTTTTTCATCCCTTTATTTTTAGCCTATGTGTATCATTACATATGAGATGAGTCTCTTGAAGACAGCATACCAATGGGTCTTGCTCCTTTATCCAACTTGCCACTTTGTGTCTTTTAATTGGGGCATTCAGCCCATTTACATTTAAGGTTAGCATTTGTATATGTGGATTTGATCCTGTCATCATAATGTTACCTGGTTATTTTGCAGACTTGTTTATGTGGTTGCTTTATAGTGTCACTGGTCTTCAGTGTACTTGAGTGTGTTTTTGTAGTGTCTGGTAACTGTCTTTCCTTTCCATATTTAGAGCTTCCTTCAGGAGCACTTGTAAGGCAGGTCTGGTGGTACTGAATTCCCTAAGCATTTGCCTATCTGAAAAGGATCTTATTTCTCCCTCACTTATGAAGCTTAGTTTGGCCAAATATGAAATTCTGCATTGGAATTTCTTTTCTTCAAGAGTATTGAATATTAGCCCCCAATCTCTTTCGGCATGTAGTGTTTCTGTTGAGTAATCCACTGTTAGTCTGATAGACTTCCCTTTGTAAGTGACCTGACCTTTCTCTCTAGCTGCATTCAATATTTTCCTTTATTCATTTTGACCTTGGAGAATCTGATCATATGTTTCTCGGGAATGATATTCTTGTAAAGTATCTTACTGGGGTTCTCTGCATTTTCTGAATTTGAATGTTGGCTTCTCTGCCTAGGTTGGGGAAGTAACTTGGAAAACATATTTCAAGATACCATCTCATGGATGATATTCTGAATATGCATAATTCCTATCCATATTCTAAATTCTATTTCTGTTATTTCAGCCATCTCAGCTTGGTTCAAAACCCTTGCTGAAGACATGATGTGGTCTCTTGGAGGTAAGAAGGCACTCTGGCTTTTTCAGTTTTCAGAGTTCTTGCACTGATTTTTTTCTTGTCTTTGTGGGCTTATCTACCTTTGAGGTTGCTGACCTTTGATTTTTTTTTTTAATCCTATTTGATGACCTTGAGGGTTTGATTGTGGTGTAAGGTGGATTTGGCTGACTTGCTTCATTTCTGGAAGATGTTAGAGGATCAACCATCAGCCCCCAACTCTGGACTGCATGCTCTAATTCTGGGGTACTTGTATTGGGCCCTTTGTTCCTGGGCTCCTCAGTGTTTGGAATCCATTGTGTTGGGGGTGGGGGGTTGGGGGGTACCGAGGTATAGTAGTTGTGGCAGAGTACCAGCAGGTGCCAGGATGTTTGCCTCCCTGTACGTGTTTGCCACAGTAGCAGAGGCAATGCAGCTGGTGGGAGGAGTATGGGTAAAAGTGGGAGAGGAGGCCTTGCTGGAGACCGTGTGAGCTGTTGCATTGGAGGTGGTGTTAGCTTAGGACAGGGTGTTGGCAGGAACAGTGATCACTGTTCTCTTCGCAGTGTTAGCGCAAAGTCAGGGCAATGGTAGGGGTGGGGTTTACTGGCTCTGTGCCCACCAAGGCTCTGTCTGCAGTGGCAGTGGGGTAGGGGGCAGACTGCATTCCTGCACTCTGGTGGGGCAAGGAAAGCAAAACCTACCCATGCAGATATGAGCCAACAAATTTATGTGGGGAGTTGCCATGGGCCCAGGAAAAGCTTCAGTATAAGGAGGGAGTAGGTGAGCTGGTACATAGCCATAGGGGCCACCTTGCTGGAGCTTTCCAATTCTCAGGCACAGTTCATCAGCTCAGAAGCTCTAGTGTTGGCTTCCAGGACACACAAGACTGCCCTGCAAGCAGGCATGGCCAGGCTGGGGCCCCTAGAGAGGCCAGCAGACCAAGGGGTGATCAGCTTGAACCAGCCCCATCTGATAGGCTAGACCACCCTGCAGAGATCAGGTCCGACAGTTCCCCTAGGACTAAAGTTTCCTATAGGAGCAATTTGAGCCTGGGAGTTGGCCATATCTGGCCATGCTCCACAATAGCCACTTCCACACTAAACTCTCTGGGCTCCACATCAGCTGGCCCACTGCCCCTAACACTTCTCTAAGCAGCTCTCCTGGCCAACTGGAGTGTCTCTGGTGGTTAAGGGATCTCATCCTGCCAGAGTTCCAGGGGCCCATGGTGAGAGTGTGCTGCTCCTTGCCAGTTCAACTCCCCTGTTCCCCCAGAGCTGTTGTGATCTAAAAATGATTCCTGATGCATGGTAGTCCCATGCAGGTTCCCAGCTTTCTCCCCAGGCAGCCCACTTTCTGTCTCTCCTCTGTCCACTCTCAGCATCTTCTCTCTGAAGATCTGTTAAAAAGCACCCAAGTCTTCTCATCTCTCAGTGGGAGCTATTCCACCTGATTGCATCTAGCCATCCATCTTGCCCTCCTCCTTTGTCAGTTTCTTAAGGACTAGTCCCAGAAGCTGAAACAATGTCATATTACATTCATCAGCAGTCAGACTCCGATTAAGGGAAGGAGTTACAGGCTCCATCTTTTGACAAGGAAGAGTGTCAAAAAACATTGAGGCTGGGACTTAAATCTGCCACCAGTCCAACTATGGTCACAAATTAATTTATATTCTGCCCACACGCAAAATACACTCATACTCTCCTAACACCCCTCTACTTTCAAAAGCCCTATCATTACAACATCAGGCTTGGGCTCCAGCTTCAGGATCATGTCATTTACCTCAAGTCCAGGTTCAAATGCAGCTTCTTAGGCACAGCTCCTCTCAAACTGAAGAATTATGGATTAAAGAAACATTATTTTCTCTACCACCCATACAGCCAGCATAGGACACCCACAATAGATATTCCCATTTACAAAGGGTGAAAACAGATGTGATAGTGGCTGGTTCATGACCAGTGCTGGCATATGCTGCCACTTCCTTATTAGAGCCTGGTCCTAGTCCCCAAGAATGGTTATCTGTGGGCTACTAGAGCTACCCTCTGGGTTCTTGGTCCTGTCCTTTTCCGTAATAAAAATGAGTCTACAACTGAATTTCCTTCTCAGCTGATTCTTGTCTACAATAAGTTGTAAGTCTAAAAGCTATTTTCATTTTGTACTATCTCTACTCTTTGGAGTTAAATCTGGTAGTACTTCTTCCAGAACAATTATGTTTAAATCTGTAAATTGCTATAATCCTTATTGAGTTCACTCCACTAGATAAAAGTTACACCCTAAAATCTATTTGAGATAAACTCTTTCCATTATAGATGGCTGAAGGGCAATGTTTTAAATATTCTTAGATGTACTTCTGTTTGATAAAGAAAGTCTGTGAGGTGTGTCTTTAACATCTTTAGAAAATCTTGTGTCTGCTTGAAAGGCTTTATGAGGCTTTGCCTTACATCTTTATAATTTCTTAACATAGGGTCTTATAGGATCACCATGGATTTGACCTCTTATTGGAAGACACATTTTAATTTGAGATTTTTTTATTACGTAGAGAGAATGGGAATAAGAGACTTTTATTTTTCATGTAGCAGATCTTGGATTATATATATTTCCTCTAAATTTTGCTTAAAAAAACCTCAACAGTTTTTTTTAGTACACCTCTCTCCTCTTTAAAGTTATAGGAGACAACCAGAAGAAGCCAAGCAGGACCTTTAACACTTTGCCTGGAAATCTCCTTAGCTAGCCAATCAAATTCAATAGGCATGTTCTGTTTTCACATGTCTACAGGTGATGGTGTTACCAAACTATCTACCACTATATACCGAGTCCCTTTTCTATCAGCTTTAAAAAATATTTTTCTTACTTTACTTTAAATGCTCACCAACATTATTGTAAAGCCCTTCAGACCTCTACTAATATTCTCTTTATCCTTTTAAGCTTTTACTAACACTCTTCTTGAGATTTTCAAGGCTTCCATAAATAAGTTGCTCAGTGCCCTTTCCAGTCCAAAATCAATGCCACAGTTATTAAGTTTTTGTTACAGCATCATACCATTTCCATCATCAATATCTGCATCAGTATTGTATTGCTGCATAACAAACTACTCCAAAACTTAATGGGTTACACAACAATAATAACTTGTTTTGTTCTCAAGTATGCAATTTGGGCAGGGCTCAGTGAGGACGGTTCACCTTTCATCTGTACTATATGACGTTGGGCAACTCACCTAGAGATGGCAGATCCAATTTCAAGACTGCTCCTCAAATGGCTGGCAAGTTAGTATTGTCTATTGATTCTTCTCTAGATAAACCTCTCCACAACCCAGTTTAGGCTTCCTCACAGAATCACTCCTGTATTCCGTGGAATGAGAATAAAAGCTGCCATTTTCTTAAGACCCAGTTACAGAAATTCGCAGCATATTTTGTTGGTCAGGCATTCAGAGTGAAAAATTCTAGGGATAGGGCATATGCTCCACATCTCAATTAGAGAAGAGTAAAAAACTTGGGGGTCATAATTCCCTTTCTCTTTGTCCCCTTTTCATTGTCAAACATTCACAAACAGTTTTGATCCTCCCTTTCACCACTTCCTCATCTACCACTTATTCTTTAATTTGGTAATCCGGCTTCCAGTCATCCTCAGCTACACTGAAAACTACTCTTTACCTTAGTCATCAGCATTCCTCATCCCATGTCACTAAATCAAAAGAGCAATTTTCCATGATTTTGTTTGGCATCTCAGCAGTCATTTAAATTACTGAATTCACTTCTCCTTATAAATCTCTCCCTACTGATTTCTGTGTCTCCAAGCCTCTCTTGGCTTTCTCTATTCATTTTTGAATAAAGATGCATATTTTTTAAATTATGAGTATGGTTCATAAGTGAGGCTAAATTACTTTAAGGTCTATGCAATGACATTTGTAGCAAATTAGTGTGGAAAAACTCCGTTGCATTTAACCTAACTCTAAAATTTACAAAATATCATTGTCAATTCAGCTTCTAAAGACAGGTTGATATTTAATAATTTCATTGTCTATTTTTGTCTGTCAAATTATTTTTGTTTATGTGCTAGCTATGTAGTCAAATGTAATCATAATTTCTGAAGTGTCATGAAAGTATTTGATTTATTTCTAAGGTCTTTTGATTTTTAAATTCTTCTCTTCTCACTATAGGGGTTGAGAGATGTGGAAATTCTCCTAGACTAGATTTCTGACCTGCAGAGCAGAGGCTCACACATCCTCAAGGAGCAAATCACTTAACTATTAAGCAATAACTTTGAAAGGGATCCATATTTATAATAGATCTTAGTGACTCACTCATGCTAGAAGGACACAGAAATACTCTATTTCATACTTACTAAATGTGTGTTTGTTTGCTTTTATATTAACCTGTTTTTTCTCATAATTAATACCACATACAGAAATATATTCAATAATAAATAAACACCACAGGGGGAAATGGTGCATATTATCCAAAGATACAATAGCCTGTAATCTTTATTTAAGGCAGATTTTGTGTTGTAAAAAGAAATATTATTCTCAATGTAAAGTAAAAATATGCAAGTTTATCACTGGAGATAAGAAGGCTAACATATGCTAATTAACTATGCTTAACAGGAAACATAATTATTTTTGAGATGGGGTCTTGCTATGCTGCTTGGCAGAAGTCAAACCTCTGGGCTCTAGTGATCCTGCTGCCTCAGCCTTCCAAGTAGCTACGACTAGAGGTGGGTGCTATCACACCCAGCACAAAATATAATTTTCATCTTAAAATAATATATCTACATAATACTTTAACCCATTAACAATATTAAAAGTTACAAATCATCCAGCATATTTTTTATTGAACATCCCAGACTACTGCTGGGATACAAAGAACAAAAGCAGAAGACATCAGCCCTGCAGAAACTCACCTGATAGTCATTAGAAATTCTTGGTTATATAAAAGGAGTAGTTCTCTATGTTTTAAACTTGATGTAGACTTTTTAAAAAATTGCTTTTATTTTAGAAGTATGTAATTGTTTGTGGAATGTTCTAATGAATTAATAATCCATTTTGAAGTACCTCTCATGCATAATCTTATAAAATGTTATTTATCCTATTTTATTTCGCTTTTGTAATTTTACTTTGTGGTAGGAAATTAAGAGAGCCTAAAATAAAGACAAATACTACTTTAATATTACTGCTATGTCACAAAAATTTTCTTACGTGTTTAGAGACAAGAAATGTTTTCCAACTCAAATTTATATTAAAATAACTTACTTGAATTATTAGTATTATTTCATCTATTTCATGAGCCAACAATGAAGTCATTCTGTAGAGGAATAAGGCCAGATTATTATCTTAGACTCTGCAAAGAGAAAATTTAAAAATCCAAGTGTTAGCTTGCACTCATGCTTATTTAGAGACCCATAGTTCAAAGCAAATAAGTTTTCTTGATTCTATTATTAAAGCCCAAAGTAAATAGTAACCTACTCTTTGTTTAAAATTTTATCCAAAATTAATCTAGAAACATTCAATTTCAAACATAAGAAAATAATATAACTGTAATTAGGTAACAATGTCAAAAGTACCCATACAGAAATTATTAGCTTTACCATTTGTAAGTTAAAAGAATCCTGTCCCATTTTATCTAAAATCAGACCAGGTGCCATGGCTCACACCTGTAATCCAAGCATTTTGGGAGGCTGAGGCGGGTGGATCACATGAGGTCAGGAGTTTGAGACCAGCTTGGCTAACACGGAGAAGCCTTGTCTCTACAAAAAATACCAAAATGAGCTGAGGGTAGTGGCAGGTGCTTGTAATCCCAGCTACTTGGAAGTCGGAGACAGGAAAATTGCTTGAACCTGGGAGGTGGAGGTTGCAGTAGAGGTGACATCGCACCACTGTTCTTCAGCCTAGGTGACAGAACAAGACTCTATCTAAAAAAAAAATTAACAAAATGAATAAATAAATAAATAAATAAAAATCAGTTAAGCTCTGCTTTCTAACATTTTTTGTGATAAGGGATAATTTTGCTAGTTTTTAATTCATTAAAATACTGTAATTGTCTTTCAAGAGGATCATGAAAATTTTAAATCTTTAGCTAATCTGGAATTCAATCTTCCCAAACCTAAATTCATTTGAGGGAATTCATATAACTGTAACTACATTTGAATAGTGATTTAAACCCTATCTTCTCCATATACATTAATTTTTCCCCAATTATCAGGTTTTAATATCATCCAGGTTAGATTATTCCAGAAATCCAGATTGAGAAAAATTATCAAGGAAAAAAACAAACAAAACATCCTCCATAGTGGCTTGAAATGAACCAAAGAGATGACGCTATCATTTGAATTTTTGCTTTTTTAAGACATCTACTTGCCAACAGGATTTGGTGAAGGTCAATTGTCATGAAGAAAGTTGATTTGTGAAAGAATGAGAATGAGTGGGGGAAAAAATGTTTTCCTAAATATAGTCCATAGGCCTAAATAATTTACATTGATTCCATAGCTCTTGTGAGGAAAAAAAGTGGGGGTGGGAAACAAATGTATAATTTGGGGTTAATGTCTGCCAACTTAAATGATGACATTTGTAATGACTTAATATTTTAATTGGAGTTAACTGTTGGAAAATGAACAGGCTTTTTTTGTTTTTGTTTTTTTGGCACCTACAATGTATCCCTACTTCCTTTTGTGCTTTCTTCTCTCTGCAAGAACTATAGGAGCTTATAAGCAACATTTTCAAGATTTTTTTGTCTCTAGGATTCTAGTTGCATTTCCCGTTGTGCCAAAAAAAAAAAAAAAAAAGAGAGAGAGAGAGAGAGAAGAGAAAAAAAGAGTTGCTCAAATCTAGTTAAGAGTCATGGGCCCTGGAAACAAGAGTTTTTGTGGCAACGTCTGGGCCACTCCTGTGAACGTCCTGTGTGATGGCTCCAGCAACTGGGACATTTGGTAGCAGTTTGTCATCATTCCTTACCTGGGTGTCCAGAGAAACTTCCTGATTCTTTGGAAACCCATCGTAGCCTGGAGAACTGCTGTTGCCCTCTCCATTCTTAAATGATGTTTAATATACCAACTCCTTATGTTAAATCTCTTTCTGCTTTGAATGTCTAGAAATGCTATTTCTCAATAGATCTGAAAAAGAGTATCATGGCTTGTATACATTGTGGCTTATCAACAAGGACTTGCTTTAATGAATCATTCTGCTGGAGGCCTAACTAGAAATAAGGAAGGCATAACAGGGTGAATGTATGCATGCTTTCTGATTCCCTTGTAAAATTGAATAAATACAACATTCTAATTACTTAAATAATTTTCTCATTGACAAAAAATTCACATAACATAAATTCACCATTTCAACCTTTTTAAAATATAAAATGAATTGATCTTTGGTATACTCACAATATTGTGCAACCATCTATCTAATTCCAGAGCTTTTTCATCACCCCAAAGAGAAACCATATATACCCACTGTCCCCTGGTAATCACTAGTCTACCTTGTGTCTCTATGGATTTGCCTATTCTCGACATTTCATATAAATGAATTATACAGTAGTGGCCATTTGTGACTGGCTTCTTTCACTGAGCATAATGTTTTCAAGGTTCATCCTTGTGGGAGATGCATCAGTACTGCATTTCCAAAATGGTTGAATCATATTCTATTAAGTGGATACACCATATTTGGTTAATCCATTCATCATTTGATGAACATTTGGATTGTTTTCACATTTTGGCTATTATAAATAATGATGCTGTAAATATTTGAGTGTAAGTTTTTCTGTGAACATATGCTTTCAGTTCTCTTGGGTATATATCTAGGCATGGAATTACTGGGTCATATGGTAACTCTGTATTTAACTCTTTGAGGAACTGCCAAATTGGTCCACAGTGCCTGATTCATTTTATAGCCTCACCAGCAATATGTGAAAGTATTTCCATATCCTTATCACACTTGTTATTTTCATATACATAAATATAGGAAATAGTGTTAGGTGGTATATCACATTTCACTGTGATTTTGATTTACATTTTTTAAATGACTAAAAATGCTAAACATTTTTTCATTTACTAATTGGCTATTTGCATATTTTCTTTGAAGGAATATCTATTCAAATAATTTGTCAAATTTTTAATTGGGTTGTTTTTCTTTTTGTTGTTGAGTTATGGGTCCTTTATATAGTCTTGATACTGGATCTTTATCAGACACATAATTTGAAGATATTTTTTCCCATTCTGTGGGTTTTCTTTTTACTTTCTTGATAGTGTCCTTTGATGCATAAAAGTTTTTAATTTTGATGTAGTCCAGTTATCTCTATCTACTTGTGTTGTTTGTGCTTTTTGTGTCATATTTAAGAAACTATTGCTAATTCAAAGTCAAGAAGATTTACACTTATGTTTTCTCCTAAAAATTGTATGATTTTATTTCATACATTTAGATATTTGATACATTTGGAGTAACAAATTCCTTTTTATATAATGTTACTTAGTTTTGCTGGTATTATTTTGTTTTCTACTATTTTTATGCTCTCCATTACTGCAGGTAATTAAGAATTAATTCTATTCTGAAATCCTGCTGATTAAGGAAGATTTGAAGAATGCAAGCATCAATGCCAAAAGAGTAAATTCAAGCATAATGACTAGAAAAACAAAGTGCTACTGGTTAAACAGAAAAATCCAAAGTCTTTCTTTAATGTTATTTAAGATTTCAAATAAGTATATATTTGTTTTTCATGTATAATTACAATAATTGAAGCATTTTTCACACTAGATTAAAAGCTCCATTTGTTCCAATCCCAGCTGTAATATTCTCATATACAGTACCTAGAAATAGGATCTTTCCTAGTATTCTGGGTTGAAAATTCATTGCTTTACCTTATATAAAATACCTACCATATCATTATATTTTTGTGAATTCAGGAGTTTCCATCTTGAGACAGACTCAAAGTTCATCATGCCAGTGTTCTGTGAACAGAGGTTTTAAGCAAAATTTCATTGAAAAGCAATGGTGCAACTTCTCTCAGTATCAGTTTTAACAATTATGTGCACTCAAATTTTTGTAAGTAGTCATTTTTAGCTCTGTTATTTGTAATACTCTTCCAATTTATTTCAAAACCACTTAGTTATTGCTATGGTTTGAATGTTTACTCCCTCCAAAACTCATGTTGAAATGTAATTTCCAATGTGGTAGTATTGAGAGGTGGGTCCTTTAAGAGGTGATTGGAACATGAAGGGTCTGCCTTCATGAATAGATTAATTCATTCACAGACTATTAGATTAATGGGTTATCATAGGAGTGGGACTGGTGGTTTCATAAGAAGAGGAAAATAGATCTGAGCTTGCATACCAGTCCCTTTGCCATGTGATGCCTGTGCTGCTTGAGGGCTCTCTCCAGACTTTCCATCAGCAAGAAGGCCATCACCAGATGCAGTCCATCAACTCTGAAATTTTCTGCCTCCATTTCTGTAAGAAAAAAATTATTTTTCTCCATAAATTACCTAATTTTATGAATTCCATTACAAGCAATAGAAAACTCCTAAGTCTGAGAGGTAAAGTACTTGACCACTTAATAGGTCCATGTTTGAAGGAAAGGATTCACCTAATTTAAGATTTGTTAGTTGGAAATAACTATAGCATATTAATTTGGGGTAATTGATTCATTCATAGAAATAAATATGATCACAATCAAATAATATTTAAAATAAGGGAAAAGGCCAAGGGAAAGTCTGGTTAGGTGTGGAATAGATGTTAACATATAAATAGGCAAGAGAGAAAGGGGAGCCAGAAACAAAGCTGAGAAAGAAGAGTTGATGTAAAGAAAGAGCACTAGAATGTGAAATACCCCAGAAACTGGAGAAAGAAGAAATGCAAAACAAGCTCAAATATTAAGAAATTTAAAAACAAGAATGTAGTCAAATGTTGACTATTTCCATTAGACTTTGAATAGTAAGACTAGAGGTAACCTCTTCTTGAATTGCTTATTGTGGTATTGTAGAGGTAGATTCTAAACATGAACACAAAATAAAGTCAAGAGAGCATGCATAGACTTATCTATATCTTGCTAAAATTAGCCTTATTTTACTCAGGCTGAGAATATTGGCTAAATTCTGAAATACTAGACCTTGCAACTAGAAAATGCCTCAATATTTCATCTACTTCAACCCCATGACTTTAATGCAAATAAAGATTCTAGATTCTTTACAAAAGGTGATGTAATCAAGCCTCAAAGATTTGCCCAGTGCCAATAGTTACTGGCTGAATGGAAAGACTAGGGTTCTAGGAAGGAAGTGCCATCAGAGAACATGAGACACACATTTCTGTGGTTGACAGATTTCTGGGGATTCATTTTGCTAAATGCTGTTTTGGAAGTTGGAGCTGTACAATTGCTCATGGTGTATAACATAATGCAAGGTGATTGGACACTGATAACCTAACATCATTATGCTCTATAAAGATTTTAAATGCCTTTTCATTTGTATATTTTAGTTATAATGATATGCTGAACTTTTAAAAATCTAAGCATTTACCCCCTCTTTTGAAAATTTATTGCCTACCAAAGAAAACACAGTAGATCTAGCTATCTGAGTTAAATGCTTCTGGTAATGAGCCAACACAGAACCAGAAGCAGGAACAAAATAAGCCCTTTGTGCTGCTTATGGCACCACAATAGAGCAGCTACTTGAGCATCAGTATGTTTTGTTGTACAATGTCTTTATTAGGTCATAACTAAATATATACTAAAGCTTTACAAGAAAGAGAAAAATGGAATAAACCTAATAGGCTAATTCCACACAGTGGAAAAATCCTTGATAAAACAGCTTTTAGAATTCAAGGCATTATAAATGCATTATAAATTTACATAAAAATACTAAAATATCTAGAAAACTCCCTGGAATAAGATGGCAATTTCAGGATTCCATTAAATTTCATCCACTCAGTGCTGTAAGTGTATAATGGGGTTTTATTCTGTTAATGGGATTTGCCTGATTTTAAGACACATTGGTTTTTTAAAGCACCATATGTGGAAGTAAACTCCTGCTGTTTTCAAGGCTTTTGCTTTCCCACCCCACTCAAGGAGGACTTTAGAAGAAAGACTAAATAATGAAAACATAGAATATGCATCTACATGAATACATAGTATATAGAAATACCATTCATTTGTTCAACATTATTAAACATCGCACATATGCAAAGCACATATTCGGCATTTGAGGGTGACAAATCCATTCAACTAAACACATAACTATTCAACATCTACTATGTTGCAGATATGAATATAAAGATGATTAATCATGGTCTTTGTTCATAGGAGTCTGATCATCTCTTTTATATGGACTAACTGAAAAAAGAGAAATAAAACAATTATAGTTGCAGATATGCATACTGTAGTCAGCCACTCAAGTTTTGTGTGCCATAGCATCTGTGAATTACTGATTCGCTGAAGAAGATGTGAGCATCTCTCTGCTGGTGGTAGGAAGAGTAGTTAGGCTGCTGTTAACAGTGGTCTAGGCAGGAAACTGCAAATGCCAGAGACAAAGCAATGGAAGTAGAAATAAAAATGGAGGCATATATTACGTTTACATTTAAGCGTTATTATCAGTGGGAATTAGTTTTGGATTGACAGAGACAGTGAAAATGTGGACTGTTTCTGTACTCAATTTTACTTGTATTTGCCCCTTTTTGATCAAGGTCTAGCAGTGGCTTCTTGGGCTCATTCACTATTTAAAAATACGATAACAAGTATATATAGTCTCCCAGAGAAAGTAGATATACCAGAAAAATTTTGCACGTGGTATCAAGAACATTATGGTCTCCTTGAAATCCATCTATGATTTCTTTTGATCTGGAGCATGGTTTATATAAACTTGGATGATTTCGGTTAAATTCCAACTAAAAGAATGTTAAACTTTTCTGCTTTTCCTTTTTATTATTAACATGTATCCATTCATACAATTATATTTATTTGATCTCTTAGGATGTTTTAGGGTCTTCCCATTTATTAGCAGTTTCCAACATTTCATATTTTAATCACTGAAACTATTTTCATGAGCCATATCCATTATATTGGGTACTGCAGACATATCAATGATCAGAATGGGTGAGATCCTTTGTTATGAAGACTGCAATGTGATTAGAAATGTGATACCTGCTCTGAAAGATAATTGAGGGGTGTTAAATGAGGACATTCTCAGTCTAGAGGTAGAGATGGAGGTAGAGCGGTGGCAATGTTAGAGAAGGCCAATCTGGGGTAGTGCATTTGTGTACATGAATGAATAAAATAGTGAATGATGAATGAATAAATGAATGCTAAGCCCCTATAAGCTCACCTTCTTAAAGATATATATGTAACAGCTTTATTGAGATATAATTCACGTATCATGCAATTTACCCACTTAAATAAGTACACAATTTAGTGGTTCTTGGTATATTCATAAAGCTGAACAATTATCCATCACCACAATCAATTTTGGAATATATTCAATACCCCAAAAGGAGACTCATATGTATTTACAGTTACTTCATATTTCCTGGCACCCTGAGCCCCAAGTCCCTTTCCTACCATTGGCAGACACTGTTTTCTGAATCCTCAGATTTGTCTATTCTGGACACTTCATATCAATAAAATCATAAATTATATAAACTTCTGTGCAGATGATTTCAAGGTGCATGCATGCCGTAACACGGATCACTAATTCATTCCTTCTTATAACTACATAATATTCAGTTGTATAAAGACACAATATTTTGTTTATCCATTCATCAGTTGATGGACATTTGAGTTGTTTCTACTTTTTTGGCTATTATGAATAATGCAGTTGTGAAATGTACACGTTTTTGCGTAGGTATATGTTTGTTTATCTGTTTTTTCTTGGATATATACCTTGGAGTGGAATTGCTGGATCATGGTAACTCTATTTTTACTCTTTTGACGAACTTCCAGACTGTTTTCCTTACCTTTATTTTTAAATCTATTACATTTATCTTATTACTTCTTTCTCTTACATTGGGTAATAGATATTTTCTGGAAAAATTCCATTGGAGTTAAATTATTTGCTAATGGAATCTTTGTGTGTGTGTGTGTGTGTGTGTGTGTGTGCGTGCCCTAAAGGAGCTTGATATTTAATGGCATCTGGCTTTTAACACATATATAAAGCTCTGATTTAGAAAGCAGAAAACACAGATTACAAAGCTGAGGTCTAACATTAACTTACCATGTGACCTGGATATGACTTCTCACCAATAAAAAAAAGTGGTCTAGCACAATGCATAATGGCTAGTGAAGTACATCAGAAAGGAGAATTACCTCTGTTGCCCTAGATTACACCATATTTAGACAAGGATGTCCAGAAAACAAAATAACAAAGTACAGATAAATTCAAATTACTTAAATGGAAGGTCTAATTGGGATGGTTGTCATTTAAATTTGATTTATAATCAAAATACACAAGTAATTCAATCCATACACTCTCTTTCCCCAGATATTCTTTGGTCAGAGCTTTAGTTCTAGCTTTTCTGTTGCCACGTTTTATCTAAGGGTCAAGCAGAACAGGGAAAGAAATAGGAAGATTAAAGAATCTGAGTGATCAGTTAACTAATCAGCCCCTCAATGTTGATGTTCAGAATTTTAATGCAGAGTCAAACATTCAAAAGTGCTGAAATTCCTGGGAAATCAGGTTATGCTGTATTCCTGGAGCTTAGAAGGTGTAACAGCTGGTTTATAGCTGCCATTATTAGTGGAGGGTTGATTTTGTTTTGTTTTGTTTTCTTTTTCAGATAGGCTGATTCTCCAGCCTCTTATTTTTAAAGGAGACAGACTACCTGGAGATGGGAAAAGCTGTGATGCTCAACTGTAATTTTTGAGCTCTTCCTTGTATGGAAACGAGAGTTACTGTTTAATTAGTATTCTGTATACATATGTTGACAGCATAGTACATGGAACATGTTTGTCTGGGAAAGGTGGGGAATTCAAAGGTAAATAATACCTATTCCTTCCCAAAAGCTTATCATCTGAAGTACACACATAGTTATTATGTATGTTGAAAATGTCTAAAGTCATCATGTCGGTAAATAAAGATGCTAAGGAAATTCAGAGGAAGAAGAAATTACTCCTGCCAGAAGAGTTAGAGAAGGCTTTGAAGAGGGGATTTGGTTCCATTTAAACTGAACCTTGGAGGATGGATCATGTTCCATCTGGCAGAAGAGGTAAAATCATCCTAACCCGAAAGGCACATTAGGAGCAAAGGCATAAAATAAGAAACTGTATCAGGCCTGTTTGTGTAAGAAGAGTTTTATTCAATAGTATTCAAGAAAAGCCATAGAAAGAATCTTCCACGAATTCTCTAGATATTTCAAATAACATATGAATTGAACAGCCTTCTAAGAACCTTAAAACTGTTTTTCTGCATGACTTTTGGGGGATCCTTTCCTCCTCACATATCATCATCCCACTGGGGTAAAATAGAGTCCCAAAAGATGGAAAGGGAGATAGTTATGCTTGCCATGTGACTTTATGCAAAGAGAAGAATGTTTCTGTCCAGTGGCAGTGCCCACATAATATTCCACTATTAGGCCTTTCTTACTGAAGACAAGGACATCCAGAAAGTATCTTGGATTAATGAATGAATGCATGCATGCCTGCATGCATGAATGCATGAAGAGGAGACCAGCAGACCATTGTTATGGTATAGACAGGAAGCTTAGGGGAACTTCCTTAGAAATGAGCTGTAACATGTTCTGATACTTGCTCTGTGAAATCCCCTCAAGACTGCTTTTTGAGTGCTCATAGATCTGTTATACTACTTCCTACAGAGACCACAGAATTCATGCAGAGCATGGAGAGATTAAGATAGGAAGGGAGAAAGACCTCCAACAGTTAAACATTTGCCAGTGAAGCAATTTAGCTCTAAGCATGCCATTGTCAATACATGAAATTAAACATTTATATTATCAGTCTGCTTATTATTTGTTTTGCATTGCCATTTATGTATTCAGAAAAGCAACAGAAAATTGTTCAACATTAAGAAATATGATATATAATCCAAGAGACAGAAGATACGTTTTTGTAAATGAATAAAATGTGTAATGTAATATGTGTCAGGAAGCTTTCTATAGACTTCAAATGATGTTGTCTATGAAAGAGGAAGCTATGAAAAAAAGAATTAAAATTATTTAATCAATATAAATAGTTAATAAATATTATTAAAATACCAATTTAGTCAATTTAATAAATTAAGTATTTTCATCCACAAAATTTGGACTTTCAAGTCACTATGGGCTTGAATAATTTAAACCAACAAAATCTACAGTTAAATATTAAACCTTTGACTAACTATATTACATAGTCTGAAACTATGAATTATAATTTTCAATCTGAAATATATTATAGAAATTAAGCAATAAAAAGGTAGTTCTGATGATCTTTGTAACTAAACTGAGTCATAAACACAATTGATAAGAGTTAACTTTAAGAGAAATAAATCTGAAAGACAAAGCAAGAAAAGTAATTTTGCCTTTTTCTCTATATGAATCGAAATCATGAAATTTTTAATTGCATAGTATGTGCTCTAACCAGTCGTGCAAACTATTTATTAATATCATATCTTTAACTGTGGCTGAATTTGTTTGCCTTGTGTTTTTTGCCAGAGCTCAGTATTTTGGCGTGTTTTATATCAGAATTTTCTCATGGCGACACAGTATTGCAGATATAGGTGTTGTCTCATGTTCCTCTTGCAACTTGTTTTAGTTCTCTCCTTTATCCGGTGCTTACCACTAACCTGGGTTTAATGTTCCTCACTTCCATCACTTCTCATTCATTGGATAAATATTTCTTAAAGCCTCTTATGGTCCACGGTCTCTTCTCTGTGCTGGGGAACATAGCAGTGAGCAAAACAGACAACAGTCCCCAGGCTCATGGACTTTATATTCTCATGTGGGAGTGCACAGGCAACATGCAAATAAGAAAGCAAATTATTCTGACAGAGGTGATCGTTTTATCTCAGGGGTGATGTTTAACACTAAAATTTATCTTCATATAAAGTGCATGGGGCCAATTATATTTATTAGTCTCAACATGTACACCTCAGAGTCAGTCAATGGGATTCTTTGTGAATACTGCCAAGCACCTCTATTCATGTGTACTGAAATTTGTATTGCCCTGAAAATTCTTCAGTGTTTATAAGTAATCTGGAGTGTATAGACCAATTACCCAGTCACAAGAGGCACCAAACTTGTTGTACAGTGTCCAAACTTTAGTGAATTTAGTTGGCTTGTTGTCAGCAGTCGACATCGGATATCAAGCTTCTGGCAGGAGCCTGCAATGAAATCATCTTTTCCACCTTCACTTGACCTCAGCCCAGAGGCTGTAGAGCTCAGCTGTAATGTTTCATAATACATCAAGACACATCAATTCCATGCCAGCCTGCCCACCATCCTGGCTGAGCTTAACTAATAAGTAAAGAAAGCAAGCTCAATTATGAGAAACAAAGTTTTCACCCTGTTAGGATGTTTATTAAATTTCCTACTTAATATACTTCTTATTTGAGGAAGAAAAAAACCAGCATCCAATCTAAAATCAAACCCTACTGTCAACATTTTAAAAATTGTTTTATCTCGGTCAATGGCTCTTTTCTATTTTTATATACCAATCATTATCAAAGGCAAGGTCAAAATTATAGCATATAAAAAATATGTGATGTTTGTATGCAATTTCTGGACTGCTAAGCAGCAGAGTTCACCGGTAAGAAATCTACAATTCAGACAGGTTTAAAAAATTCCATCAGAAATAGTAAATCTAACTGATATATTGGAAGATTCATTCATTGAAAACTGTGTTGTTTGATGCCAGTATAAATATACAAGTGCAACAAGAATAGATTTAGAGCTATTAATCTTGTAACCAATCTTAATCAAAGGGCATTAAGATAGGTTTTCAGTTAAGTGGATCAATAAAGAGCAAAACTCCAAACAAAAAATCCTAACCCAAATAATTTAAAGTGGTTTTATAAGGTGTCTGTTCTCTTGGGGATAATCAGGAATGACAAATATTCATTGAGAATCCACGTTGCATGTGCAAGTCATTTTAGTGAATGTCTAGTATTAAAATGCCATTTTCTTTGCCTGGAAAAACAAAAGTGATAAACAAAGGATTCTGGACTCT
>PVKP010038042.1:0-21185 GCA_004027715.1 Plecturocebus donacophilus
TCAGCAATTGCATAGCATTTCACAGGTTTAAATAAAATATTGGTTGGCTGCTTATTTGTTATTTTCATCCCCTATTCCTTCCTGTCTCCATTGTTAAGCACAATTATTGGCATAAAAGAAGTTTTTAATACCCATTTTTAGACTGCATTCTAGCCTGGGCAATAAAACAAGAATCCCATTCTCTCTCCCTCTTTCTCTTCCTTTCTCTCTTTCATTCTTTTTTTTCTTTCTTTTGCTCTTTCTTTCTCCTTTTCTCTCTTTTTCTTTCTAAAAAAGAAAAAAGTAAAAAAAGAATTGGGACAACTTGCATTTGATTAATGTATGTGATTCGTTTTGGAAAAAATATATCTGGAAAATATAGGTTGTGGCTAGACAACAGCAGTGACTCAGATATGGGATTAGGACAGGCATTCAGGTTGCTTCATCTTGGATTTCCAGTGTTACATGAATACAATGTTAAACTGTGCAAAATTTTATCAAGGTCATGGCAGCCCTTTTAATTCAATCCTAATGACTTAGACTGGCTTATCTATAGCGCGACTGCTGTATAGATAGCATAGTTTATATTCTGCTGTTTAGATAGTGTTAAGACATGATTAGAGCTGGATGGAATTACTAAGGAGAAAAATGAAATCAAGGATAATGCTTCCTTAGAAACAAGGGCAAATATGAATTATCTATTGTTAAGGATTTTCAGAAGTGTATTTACTGAAAAGATGCACTTATTAAAAGCTTCTAATAATTATTCACTTTCATATTAATGAAAGGGAGGCATAACTAATAATTATTTAGAGTGGAGACAGGTAGAAATTCCCTTTAATCATAGGCGTATGAATCATCTCCTACTCATCTAGCACAAAAAGTGCTAATAAGCAGTAACATGGAAGGATTTAAATTTCAGTTGTGTCTGCCTTTCGGAGATACTGATCATAAAAGAGTAAGAAAACACTGAAAAAAAATCTAAAAAGTGACGTAGTGGCCAGTTATGAGTCTTCTCTTGGCTAATCATGACTTCATTGCTTTTTAAAAAAGAAATTATTATTCAATCACTTATTCTAACTCAGTCAATATTTGTTGATAAATCACATATCTATTTCTAAATCTCTCTATGCCAATATATACTAATATTTACTAAATTTATATCCACTAATGTTTACTGCTTACTATATTTTATAGCCTGAGTTTTTTTTTTTTATTTTTCCCCTTATAAAGTTTTCTTCAGCTAAGGTTAAGCAGAAGTATTGCAGCTGAAGGAAATACTTGACCTTTATAGTTTCAGCTAACTGGCACAGACCAATTCAGTACATTGATTTTTACTTAGATGGGACCTATTTTACATGACCATTAACTGAAAACCAATTTTGTTAAGGATTTACATTGGATTTTGTTACCTCTTTGTGTAGCTTCTAATAGAGATACATATTAATAAATTTACCTTTTGCTTTTTATTCTGCTTATAATGTAGGTTTTCAAAATTTGTAAAGCCTATTGGTACTCATTTTAAAATTAGAAATATTACTGGAACCAGAAGAATAATGGGTTTATCTTGGTTATCATATTTTCAAATAGTCACAAAAAATCAGTTTTATTGACTATTGTCTTAACCATATTGTGTATCATCATTCAGTTTTACTTGCTAAAAATTTTTAACTGTTACTCCTGCATATTGAGTATGAACATATCAACTGAAGTCCTACTGCTCTTAGTATTAAATTTTGATAAAGAATCTGTCAGTTTTAGAAATAGGTTTTATGACACATAAAAGGAAGTCTATCTTAAACTATATCCCCTTATCTCCATTATTAACAAAATTAATTTGCAAAAGAATTAATGAGTTTCCTAAGGGCAAAACTATGAATCATAAAATGCACTCCACCCCTTAAAAGTTCTCACAATTACAATGTTGCCAAAATCATGGGATAGCTAGCTATTCATTGTAGTTTGTTAAATTCTAACGAAGTTTCATTAGTCTCCTTGATGTTTTCATTTTCTTACATCTTATTTAAATCTCTACTAACTGCATTCTGACTTCCAGCACAATCATTCCCCTGAAATACCTCACTGACTACAGATGTGGTTTAGACGTGGATAGAGGTGGAAAGGTTATTGTAAAAGCTAATGTAGAGTAGGTGCTTTCATTATATATTTGTATTTTAAAGATCATGCTTTAATAAACTTTCAGTTTATTATTCTAATTTGCATATGAAATTTTAATTAAAATAATTTATGTAGCCGAGACCATACTGTTCATCGAATATATGAACAATAAGTTTAAATTAACATTATGTCAAAATATTTTTCTTAATATTATAATAACCTGAAACAAGTCATTTTTAGTCCTTTAAAACATCCCGTTCTCTTTTCCCAACAGTCCTCTTGTCTCAGGTTATCTCAGATTTGCAGATGGCCACCTCCTTTCTCTTCTTCTGGTTCCCAGTTTATCATCAGTTTCACTGAGAGCCCTCCTACCTTCAAGCCACTCTCGTTTTGTTTACCTCATTCTGTTTTCCTCCTAGCATTTATCCGTGTTTGAATGTATCTGTCTAATTGATTAATGTATTTCTCCTTCCTCTAGAATCTAAGCTCTATGAGAGCAGATTTATTTATTATTTTATTTTATCTCCCTAGTGCCTAGAACAGGGCTCTTTAATACAGAAGGTACCTGATAAATATATTTTACATAACTAAATGCATCTTGTGCTCTGTTTTAAGCCCAATTTAATGCCAGAAAAAGTGCTATTTCCTATCTCTTAGCTTTTTTTAACGCTATTTTCTCTTCACCAAATGTTTTTTAGCATGTCTTAAATTGGAAACTCTTATCCTGTCTTTAAAAATCTTGAGTGTTTCTATAGCGTCATGGTCACAACTTTATTAGAAGACATTATGCTAGATACTAAAATTGTGAGTTCTTGTAGTTCCCTGCTGGCTTCTGTGTTTATGTGGAGTATGTGGTGAATGGAATAAAGCCTCAGCTTTTAGGTCTTTCGGAAGATGCTTTACTCTCTTGTGCCTAACAGTTATTATATGTCTATTTAAAGATCAATGAGCCACACTGGGCTAAAAGGAGGATTGGACTAGGAAAAGATGGTGAGAATTTTAATTTTATACACCGTTTTTTGGAGATTCAGCTGTCATGAAATATTAATGAACAGACTATAGGGTGTAAGAGAAAGAGAAGTATCTAGGGTGACTTCTAGCTTTCATCCTAGGTGGTAAATGATAGTACATTTTGGGAGCTAGCAAGTTTGTAAGTAGAAAACTACATAATTCTGTTTGGCAGTGTCAACTAGAGACATGTATTTGACTTCCATGTGAAGACTTTGAGTAGTAAGCTATTGTGTCCTATTGTATTTGTGAGTCTTGCAGTCAGCAGAAAGGTTAAAGATAGAGACAGGAATTGAATGTCTTCAGATGACAAGCATAGAGAGCATTAAAATCCATGAGACAGAATGAAGTCATCTTGGGAGACAGAAAAAATATGGAAAAACTCTTGGTGAGGTTCTAAGCTCTTAAGCACTTATGCATTTAAAGGTTAAGTGGAGAAGTTGGAAGAGTCATTACTTGAGACAAAAATAATTACCAGTGATTTTTGGGGAGAGGATGTTAAGAAATTGGATAATATTTTCCTATTGGCTTCAAAACATTAACAGTCTCAAAGGAACTCCCTTTCAAATCACAAATATTTGAGAAAATATAACATCAAAGATTTGCAAATAGTGCTAACTTGTGGACTTGTGAATTTAATTATTTCATGTTCTTCTCTCATTAGTATTCAACAATATAGTTTTCCAAAAGAGAATTTCCTCAATTTTATTCACCTGAATTTTAATTGGTAGAGTCATTTTCAGACATTTTAAAAGTTCTACATTTTGCAGTAGAATGCAGCATTGCTGTTCAGTGAGTAATTAAATTAGGGCAATACTAATATCTTTTTCCACACAATAAAAAAATCTGTCTTTCCAGAAAAAAGCCCTGGATGCTGTGTGCTCCTCACTTGTTTTCCAGGCCATCACTTTTCCTTTCTATAGCTTTTAGTGCTCTCCTTATTCTTAGCTAAAATTGTGTCCTGTCTAGCAAGTGTAATTTCCATATCTTTAACTTCCCACTTCTGTAATCAGTCTCCTGTGAATTTTTCAATTTCAATTGAGGTCACTGTGGTCTGGATCACATCCAATTTTCTACAAATATGTCCTGAATCATTCCTATGTAAATCTGACATGTAGATTACTCCAGTTCTTTGCTATCTAAGAGAGAAAAAATCTTAAGTGATAAAACAGCTTTTTTTTGGTTTATAAAAATGTGTGATTAATTCAAAATTATGAATGAACTTACTCTTTGATTATGTTTTAAATGTTTTACTTCTCAGTAACAATGAGGTATTAGATACACAGTAGAAAATGTTCAAGCTCTGTAGAGCAAAGTAACTTTTAATTATTTAGAAATAAATCATTATAATCATGTTTTATGTATTGTTGTGGACTTAATTCCTATAATTAAAGATTATAAATATCAGTCCTCATTCAACTCCAAATACCCTTGCAAGCCTGATGTAAAATTTCAATAGTCAGAAGCATTTTGTTATTTTTACAAAGAAACAGGGTATAATATTAATATTTTGGAATGCTTTTTGAAAATTGTAATCATAAAGACAAGCAATCTTGTCTCAGGATATTATGTCAAATAGGAAATCTCTTGAATCAATTTATTAAGGATTATATACCTGGAGGGAATATTTAAACTGTTGAATTAGCTTTCTCATGGGAACTATAGGAAAGTCAAATAAGTGTCTTTTTATTTATAAATCAAAAAGCTTTAAAGAGGATTTTATCCTTTTTTTATCCAGCAGAATTTCTGATTTGCAGAGATTTTATAGCAGATTAAGAAACATAGTGTTAAGAGAAATCATAAGCATGAAACTTAATATCTCACAGACTTTAAGGTATTCACTTTATGTTAAATATATACAGTTTTGTGGGAAACTAAATGACTGCCAAATACTTTTTAAATTAAGATCTGATATACACAGATTGAAAATTGTCAGGTGTTATTTTAGGATTCTATTTTCCAAGATTAAAGTGAGAATAAAGTTGATATTGTAGCATTTTTAAGAGACAATTATCATTGAGGGATTGTAACATATCTCGCTCCTGAAATCTATCTGGGCCATGTCGAATATAAATTTAAAAACTCTAAAATGAAAGAAAGTAATTGGTTTTTCTCATCATTATATTGCCAGCATCCAAAACAGAATCCAGCATGTGGAAAATTCATAAAATATGTAGAAATTTGTTGAATAAAGAGAAAAAGACACATTATTTTGTATTTGCTCTCTGAAAAGTCCCATCAAAGGCCTCCAGAAACTTCAACATTACTTTTTAACATGGCCCACCATACTCTTTGAGAGGCCCTAATGCCCATCCATCTTTACTTACTAGCAGTCCCAACCAAATCACTACAAATAGCCAGAGTCCAGTTCCAGGCAGGAACTGGAACTCATGATCCATTGAAACAAGGATGAGTCTGGGATTATAATGCTGAATAATCAATCCTGTTTACTTCAATCATCACAAAATGTCCCTGTTTCCCTAAGTATTGTTCATCACCTGGACTTTTATCCCACGTGGTTCTATCCATGCTGTAAACTAACCTGATTCCACACCTTTCCCTAGCCTCTCTAAACTACCAAAGTGCTTTCCAGAAACTGAAATTTCCTTATATCTTTAAGTTATTCTTTGGACAGTCCCTTCACTTCCCATCAGTTGCTTAGTCTAAGGTTTGTAGAGACTCCCTTTGCACTTAATTGCCCCAGTCCTTGCTACCACTCACTTCCCAGCAAGCTCCTATTCCTTTCCAGCACACGCAACCATGGTTTATCTTCATTGTTCGTCTTCTTTGAAGTCATCTTTAGTTCTTTTGCTCTGTGTCTATATTCCCTTCTCCATTTCTTTTTTTACATCCCTTTAAATCAGGACTTCAGTCATTGCCACATCTGAAGTTCCATGCATGCTCTACAACTACCCACAAAAGTATCTGACTCAGTTGATCACTCTCTTTCCTGAAACTTTTTTTTTTTTTTTTTTTGAGGCAAGGCCTTGCTCATTTTTCCAGGCTGGAGTGCAATGGCAAAAACAGCCTCAACCTCCTGGGCTCAAGTGATCCTCCCACCTCAGCCTCCTGAGTGGCTGGGACCACAGGTGCATACCACCATGCCCAGCCAATTTTTGAGCTTTTTGTAGAGACGGGTCTATGTTGGCCAGACTGATCTTGAACTTCAGAGCTCAAGCAATGTACCTGCCTCAATCTCCCTATGTGCTGGAATTGCAGACATCAGCCACCTGCCTGACCCCCTGAAACTTTTCTTAACTTTGCTCTGAGACTCCTGTTTTTCTCTGACTTCACTGATAGTTTCTCTACTATTTTTTAATGGTGTTTTCATCTCCTCCTACATGTTTAGCATTATAATGTCTCATGACCGAGAACTTAGGCTTCATCTTGTTTTCATTTCAATCTATTCTCTAAGCCAAGTCATTTAGCCCCATAGTATTAAATGTCATTTAAAGGGTCATGATTCCTAAATTTATATTTCAGGTCAGAGCTGTTTTCCCAGGCTCCAAATTCATATGTTCTGTTGTGAAGTTGACACCTGCATTTAGTTGTCTAATAAACAGTTCAAAGACAGCAGGTCCAATACTAGTTTATGGGTACACTGTTTCTCAATTCTTATTCCCCTTTCAATAATGTGTATCACCATCCACACTGTTGCTCAAGGAAAAAAGCCTTAGAGAAAATTTCGAGTCCCCTTTTTTTCTCAGTCCATATGTCTCATCCACAGCTGCTTTTACCAATTCTTTTTTCAAAATCTTTTCCAAGTCTTTTTATTTTGTACCACTTCTGTAATTACAATACTTTTCAAAGTTATCATCATAAATCATTTGGAAAATTACAAAGGACACTTTATTAAACTCACTGCTTACATTTTCACATCAATTTATTTAGGATTAGGTGGTCAGAATGATGCCTTTAAAGTGTTAGTGGCTTGACACTTGCCATGATGTTGTATGGTGTGTATAACAGAGTTCTAAACCCTTGCAGTGCTTAGAAGGCCTTGTGCACGTAACCCGGCTCAGCCTCTCTATTCTGTTGTAACCTTCATCTTCGTCCCTGGCTTGTACCACTTCAGGCAGATGTCCTCCAGTCCTCTGTTGTGTCTCCAACAGGCCAGTCACACTCCCGTAAAAGGGGCTGTCGTGGGTAAAACTCTTATCCTTAATGTCTCCATGACTCATTCCCTCAGCTCGTTATGATGCATAAAACCTTATTCTTTTCTTTTAAGACAGAGTTTCACTCTTGTCACCCAGGCTGGATTGCAATGGCTCGATCTTGGCTCACGGCAACCTCCACTTCCCAGATTCAAGTGATTCTCCTGTGTTAGCCTCCTGAGCAGATGGGACTACAGGTGCATGCCACCATGTCCAGCTATTTTTGTATTTTTAGTGGAGACAGGGTTTCACCATGTTGTCCAGGCTGGTCTTGAACTCCTGACCTCAAGTGATCCACCCGCCTGAGCCTCCCACAGTGCTGAGTTTACAGGCATGAGCCACTGTGCCGGGCCTGGAACCTTCTTATCTGAGCATTCTAACTAAAATTGTAACACCTATGGCTACACATTGCTCACTCACTTTTATTTTATTTTAATTTTCACCCTTCATGGACTTCAATTGTTCTTTGCTGTAACCCCTACACCAAAAATAGTGCCTGCTATAAAGGAGCTCAATATTTGATAAAATATTAAGTATGAATAAATGAAAATGTTTTTCATGTGACAGAAGACTTTGTTTATATGAATCACATGCTGAATTATGTTTGGTATAATTTTTTTGGAAATATAGTGTTTGGCTGGTGTTGGTGAGGGGAAATTCAAAATAATTCAAACCATGCAGTGTATTTCTTCAGTATCAGTATCTACAAATCATTAGATTAATAAAATATGCATTTTAATTGTTAAATATCCTAATTAGAAAACAAATCCACAAATTTTTAAATAACTCCTTGTGACTATTCTACAATATACTATTGTTTTATCAAATTGCTTAATCAAATGTGTACAAACAGTAGTCTCGTTATTAAATCATAAATGAGTACACTATTTTCTGGGCTTACTTTTGTAGTTAGAAAGACTGCACCAAAGGCTATATATTTGAGACATTGCCTTATTTTTTTGTTTCATTTCCAGGGATTCAAACTAATAAATAATTGTGTAAATAAAAATGTTTTGCAGACTAGAAGAGAAATAGAATATTCAAAAGAAATATCTTGGTCTTACGTAGATAACTAAGAAGTATCCACATCTTCACACACAATAGATTTTGCAATTGGCTCATGAATCCAACAGCCACATGGCAAGTAGCATGTTGTTCATGTTGAAATAATTTATCTCTATCTATATAATGTTTTTTTGTTTGTTATGCAAAGATAGCCACATGCCTTTCTGATCCAAGCTATTTTGAAGTGTCTGGCCTTCAAATCATTTAGCTATCTAAAATGCAAATGCAATGAGCCTCCTTACATTTTCTGTTTACATTTTATAAAATATCATGATATCTTGTAAATATTTGTTTGATTCAGTGCAATTATTGCAATATTGGGCAATTATGTCTCCCTGTAATGAAGAAAATGATGTTTATACCCAAATAAGTGAGAGCAGACATAATGTGGTCATTGTTTTGAATCAAAATCATTACCTCTTTTGAGCCAAGAGATAATTTAGGTTAAAATAAAACAATTTAGAACATTTATTTTAGAAGGTTGGATTTTATGTCAGAAATTGATTTTCTTTCATTGGAAGTCCAGAAATATCATTTAATGAGTGCTTCGTTTTCTGTGGCTGCCTTGACAAATTTTCACAAATGTAGTGTCTTAACACAGATTTATTCCTCAGTTCTGAATATGAGAAGTTCTGATATGAGAAGTCCAACATGGATCTCACAGGGCTCAAGTGAAGGTGTCCATAGGGCTGCTTTCCTTACAGGAGGCTCTGTGGAGAAATTTGCCTACAGGCACATTCAAGTTATCTGTAGTTCAGTTACTGCAGTTCTGAGACTGAGTTATCAGTTTCTTTGCTGGATGTTAAAAAGAGGATCCAACAGACTGCCCATATTCCTTCTCGTGATTTGTATGAGACCCTAGAGGCCTCTTTCTGAGATTTGCACAGGAAACCTTAAAACTCAAGACTAGTAACAACAGTGTATCTGGTTTCTCTCACACTTTGACTATTTCTGACTTCTCCTTCAGCTCCATTTCTCTGTTTTCTTCTATTGCATGGTTCTGACTCCAGCTGGAGAATGTTCTTAGCTTTAAAGTTTTAGTATTTAGATTGGGTTTATCTGGATAATCGAAGATACTCCTCCTATTGTGAATTCCATTGATATTGTTTGGATATTTGTCCCCTCCAAATCTCATGTTGAAATGCAAACCCCAGTGGTGGAGATGGGTCCTAGTGGAAGGTGTTCGGGTCATGGGGCTGGATCCTTCATGAATGTCTTGGTGCCATCCTCCCAATAATGAGTGAGTTATCACTAGTTCACAGAACCAGTTATTAAACAGAACCTACCATCACCTCTTCTCTCTTGCTCCCTCTCCAGCCATGTGCCACAATGGCTCCCCGTCCCCTCTGCCAAGATTGAAAGCTTCCTGAGGTGCTCACCAGAAGGAGATGCTGGTAACATGTTTTTTGTAGAGCCTGCAGAACTGTGAGCCAGATAAACCACTTACTTACTTAATAAATTACCCACTTTCAAATATTCCTTTATAGCAATGTCAAATAGATGAATACATCCATAACCCTAATTTTATCTATAAAATCCCTTTCACAAATTCTTGTTTAATGTAATAAACAACAGATGGGAATTTGGAGGGGACATCTTTAAAATTCTGCCTACTACAATGAGTTTTTATTTCAAAGCCAAAGTTCAGGTATCTTAGCTTATTAAAGTAATACAATGAGGAAATGTATTACACAGTCTGCTAAATTTTTTAAAATAGAGGGAGACATATTAATTCCATGATTTGCTTTCTGATGATTTGGCAACTCGAATGACTTAACAATATGAAGTCTGTTGAATTACATTGAAACTACTGTTTTTGTTTGAAAATGATTTTATTTTCTCCCTTTTCTTGGCTTTCTTTTTTTCCTCTGCATTCTTCTGCCTTCTTTCTTTTTCCTCCTTCCCCCATGTCCTTCATCTCCTCCTCTAGTTTCTTTTTCTTGTCATCTTTCTTCCTTTCACTCTTCATATTCTTATTATTTTTCTCCCTTTCCAATTGTTACTTAAAATTTTTTTTCTTGGCAAATTGTGAACCCCTTGCATACACATTTTATGTGATTTTCACGGTATTTATTGTGAGGTAGGCATATTTGGTGCTATTTCTGCCATCTTAGTGTAACAAAATATGAACAATTTTAAATTATTTTATTAAGCCCACGTGTGTAGTAACAGAAAACTCTATAAAAATGTGTTTTTGCTTCTCTTGTGGCATTCTATCCACTCTATCATTCTACTCCAACATAACTGGGTCTTTGAAGGGTAAAAATGAAAATATGTCAATTACTCATGTTGTTAAATGCCTAGACACATACATTTTGCTGAATTGTATAAGTATATACAACAAAGCCCTGAAGAGGCTTAAAATTTAGACAGATATGACTGGAGCATGAGACATAAAAAGTGAACATTATATAGTTAAAGGGTAAATGACATTGTATGAACTTTAAGTTGCTATAGGAAGTCCTGCAACTCAGTAGCAAAACAAACAAACAAATAACATGATTTTAAAATGGGCAAAGGACTTCACAGATATTTCTCCGAAGAAGACATATAAATGACCACCAAGTATTAATGATGCTTAACATCATTAATCACCACAGGAATGAAAATTAAAGCTTTAAGAAGAGATCACCTCTCATCTCTTAAAAAGATTATTATAAAAATAATCAAAAGATAAATATAAAAAAGATGTGGAGTAATTGGAACTTACCTGCATTGTTGGTGAGGATGTAAAATGATGTTGCAGCTTGGAAAACAGAATGGGGTTTCCTCAAAAAATTAAAAGAATTTTTCACTACTTCAAAGAGATATCTGCACTCTCATCTTTTTTATTGTAGCATTATTCACAGTAGCCAAGATATGGTTACAACTTATGTCAATTGACCGATGAATGTATAACGAAAATGTGCTCTATATATCTATATAGATATACATATAGGTACATGTACATATGTACACATATCTGTATATCTGTGTATATGTATATGTGTGTGTATATCTATAAATACACATATATATAGATTAAGAACGTTTGGATTAAATTCATTGAGATAAATCTTTGACTAGATATGTATATACATATACATATGCACATATATCTATATTTGTATATTTATAGATATACACACATATATAGATACATGTATATCTACAATGGAATATTATTCAGACTAAATAAAGTTCTCCCATTTGGAACAACATGGATGACCCTAGATAACATTATCCTAATTAAAATAAGCCAGTCACAAAAGGACAAATACTGCATGATTCCACTTATATGAGTTTGCACACTTTAATAAAGCAACTAGCCACGTTGGAGATTTTGACATGGCAGACATTGAGGATGGCCTATAGCCAACAGCCATCAAGGAATGAATGTTCCTCAGTCCAACAGCCCTCAAGGAACAACTACAGATACTTTCCCTGTCAAGCCTTCAGATGTGACCCTAGCCTTGGCCAAACTTGATTACAGACTGTGGAAAAACCTGAAGCAGAGGCAACCATCAGATTTGTGCCCAGACTCCCAAATTACAGAGAACATGAAATAATAAATGTGTGTCATTTAAGTGAGTTAAATAACAAAACTAACTAAATAAAGTAAAATGCTATAGTTCAGAGAAAGTAAAATTTTCTGTAGAAGAACATTTGGATTAAATTCATTGAGGTGGGATGAATCTTTGAGCATTTGTGGAAGAGTGAAAGAAACTAAACAAAGCAGATGTTGAGAAAGTGGAAAGAAATTTAGAGAATATGAGAACAAAATACATATAGACAATAAAATTAAAGAGAGACATAGAAAATCTCAGATCTTCTCAAATTATTTTGCTTGCCATTAGTAAGTAGTTAAATTGAATCATTAAGTTTGTACCCATTCCATCTCATCCCATGTGTAGTATAGATGTTGTGTCATAAAGTAGTTATATAACAGAATAAAAAAGAGTAGAAACAGCTTATATATTGGAAACTGGATAAACTTCAAATATTCTTTGGCTTCGTACCCTGAATTGTCCATATTATAGCTTGTGACGTAAGTCATATGTCTTTACCAAGATAGAGCTCAATGTTACTCAAACAAGTAGAGTGCAACTCTTTTCTTACCTGTTTCAATCATTAATGTTAGACATAATAAATAAATAAAAACAAAAACAACAAACAAAACCCCCTGCCCTGCACTTTGGTGTGTAGTATACAACTCCAAAGATAACTAAAGTGTAAACTGTCTGCATTCTAAAAGATGAGAACCTTTTACCACAAAGTCTACAAAACCTATCGTAATTCATGTTAGTATTTAGCATCTCTTAAAATGATGCTTTACCAATCTAAGTATTAACTCTATTATTTACTCTTGAATCATCTTTGATGAGAAAGAAAAGTTTATCGTTTTACTTTCTCATCAAAGTTAGGAGAACATATATCTAAAGTTTGCTAACTCTAAATATTTCTTCTCTGCATAAAACACTATATTTTATCTAATTTGTCTATATTCATCTTTTGATTTTGACTATATTTTCACTCATCATGTCATTTTTAAAAGATATTTTTAAATTGTGATATAATTTGCATACAAAAAGACATGAATTTAGAGATTTATCAAATATGTATAATTGTGTAACAAACAGCTCAATCAAAATATAGAATTTTTCTAAGATACCATTTTCTTGTAACCTTTATCATTAATGACTCTTCCCCTATTTTTTTTTTTATCACAATAGATTAGTTTTGCCTTTTCTAGAGAGTCATCCAAATGATATATTGTAGTTTGTTCCCCTTTGTGCCTGGCTTATTTTGCTCAATGTAGTTGTGTTAGGATATTCTGGCATTGCTATAAAAAGATAGCAAAGTCTGGGTATTTTATAAGAAAAAGAGGTTTATATGGCTCACAGTTTTGCAAGCTGAACAGGAAGGATGGTACTGGTATCTGCTCAGCTTTGGGGAGGCTCAGGAAGCTTTTACTCACGGTGGAAGGCAAAGTGGGAGCTTGCATGTCACATGGCAAAAGCAGGAGCAAGAAGGAATGGAGGGGTGAAGTGCCATGCACTTCCCAGACCTTGCAAGTCTGCACTCGTGACCAAAATATCTCCTCCCAGGCCCCATCTCCAACACTGAGGATTACGTTTCAACAAGAGATTTGGCTGGGGACAAAAACAGTTTCTTTATGCCCCTGGCCCCCTCCCAAGTCTCATGTTTTTCCCACATTGCACAATACAGTCATGCCTTCCTAACAGTTCTCCAAAGTCTTCATTCATTCCATTGTTAACTCAGAAGTCCAAAGTCCAAAATCTCATCAGAGACAAGGCAAGGCCCATCCTCCTGCAGGCCAGTAACATCAAAAACAAGTTATTAACTTCCAAGATATAACGAGGGTATCCACATTGGATAAACATTCCCATTCCCCAAGGGAGAAATTGGATGAAAGAGTTTAGGGTCTCCATTCAACTTCGAAGCCCAGTAGGGCAGTCATTAAATCTCACAGCTCCGAAATCCTCTCTTTTGACTCTATGCCACACATCCAGGGCACACTGATGTAGGAGGTAGGCTCCCATGGCCTTGGACAGCTGTGCCTGTATGACTTTACAGGGTTCAAACCCCACATTGCTCTCACAGGTTGTTGAGTGATTATGGCTTTTCTGGACATGGGACACAGGCTGCTAGTGGAGTTATCATTCTAGGGTCTGAAGGACAGTGGCCCCCTCTCACAGCTCCACTAGGTGGTACCCCAGTGGGGACTCTGGGGCCTCCAACCCAACATTTTCTCCCTACACTGGTCTAATAGACATTTTCCGTGAGGATTCCACTCCTACAGAAGGCTTCTGCCTGGGTACCCACATATACTCGTAAATTACACAGAAGCTGCCAAGTCTCTACCACTCCTGCACTTTTTGGCATCTTCAGGTTTAACACCAAGCAGAGGCTGCCGAGGCTATAGCTTGGACCCTCCAGAGCTGTGGTCCCAGCTGCACCTGAGGTCCTCTGAACTGAGGCTGGAGCTGGAGCTGCCTGGATGTGGGGTCAGTGTCCTGAGGCTGTGAACGGCAGTGAGGCCCTGGGCCTGGTCTCTGAAAGAATTTACTACTCCTTGGCCTCTGGGCCTGTGATTGGAAGGGACTGCCTGGAAGATCTCTGAAATGATTTTGAGGACTTGTCTTCATTGTCTTGGCTATCAACACTTCACTCCTTTTTAATTACATGCATTTCTCTAGCAAGTGGTTGATCCACAGGCTGCTTGGATTCTTCCCCTGAAATAAAGCTTTTCCTTTTACTACATGGCCAGGCTGCAAATTTTCCAAACTTTAATGCTCTGCTTCCTGTTTAAAGTTCAAACTTGAAGTCATTTATTATTTGCTTCCACATCTGTGCATAAGTTGTTAGAAAAAGCCAGGTCACATCTTGAATGCTTTGTTTTTTGGAAGTGTCTTCCACCAGATACGCTAAATCATCACTTTGAAGTTCCAACTTCCCCAGATCCCCTGAGCATGAACAGAATGCATCCAAGCTTTTTACTTAGGTGTAACATGTATGAGGTTTACTCCAGTTCCCACTAAGTTTCTCATTTTCTTTTTGAGATCAGTCTTGCTCTGTCACCAGGCTGGAGTGCAGTGGCACGATCTCGGCTCACTACAACCTCCATCTCCTGGGTTCAAGCCATTCCCCTGCCTCAGCCTCCTGAGTAGTTGGGATTACAGGCACTTGCCACCACCCCCAGCTAACTTACTGTATTTTAGTAGAAACAGGGTTTCACCATGTTGGCCAGGATGATCTCGACCTCTTGACCTCATGATCTGCCTGCCTTGGCCTCCCAAAGTGCTTCGATTACAGACATGAGCCACCGCACCTGGCCAAGTTTCTCATTTTCATCTGAGACCTTGTCAGCCTGAACTTTACTATCATATCGCTATCAGCATTTTGGTCGCAACCATTTAACCGGTTTCTAAGAAGTTCCAAACTTTAAAAACTAAATTGGTTTATACAAATCATAGGATTCCAAGGTCTCATTTCCTTTTCATTAGACATGTTGTTGTTGAGACTGGTACTTGCCTACCCAGTATAATTTATATTTTTACTTAACTAAAATAGATTTCATTCTAAGTAGAGATGATCCCAATTAACAGCCTACATTTTGTAGACTTTTTTTTGCAAACAAACAGGACTGACCAATGATAAATAAGGAGAAGTTGTGCCTTAGAGCATTGTGAGTCAGTAGTATATATATTTTTGATTTCCTTGTATTTTTGCCTGAAATATTGACATAATGCCTAGAGCTTTCACAATCATTTCTGACCATGGTAAACAGGGAATCTAACAATAAAGATGATGGATTCCTAAAGGCCATGCAATTGATACAATAATTGTAAGTTGCTTATCTCAGGACTTTCTAGACATAAGACAAAAATAAGATAATAAAACAAAGTAAACTCTACCTTTCTTAAGCCATTTACTTGGATTTTCTATTACACACACCTGAACCTCATGCTAACTTAAAGATCCATGAACGGACAAACAAATAAATAATGTTTGGTTCTGCATACATCAAAACCAGCTAATTAGAATTAAAACTTTAAGACAATGATGAATAGTTTCTCTTATTGTTCGATTTACCTGCTCTTCCCTAATCCTTACACATGCAAACACAGTTCCTATTTTCTTTTTACAGGAACACCTAGAATACTGACTGTCTATAGGACACATATCTCTGTTCCAGTCTGGCCTCTTAGCACATCTACCATCTTGGCAGCTATTAAAGATCTGTTTGCAGTGTTGTCAACCATTAGTCTAGCTGATGTCGAAAGCATCCAACAGTGAGATACATTGGTGTCTATGGTGTCTCCACCCCACTATTTCAGGCTTTATTTCCCTTCCCACCCAGAATTCTGGTTGTGTAGCTCCTTGTTTCAAAACTCCCTGGAAAGCCTCAGAGGCCTCAGTGCTAAAACTGACAAAAGCAATCTGCACATTTAACTCTAGCCATTTAAAATTGTACCTCATCTTCAGTTCAGAGTAATAAACAACTTGGAGTGAATGGAGAAGCGGATTTAAGCTATTGAACTAACCTCTCCTTTATTATTTCCCAACATTTTGTGATCTTTTCACTCCCAGCTTCTTATGATTTTAATGGAAAAATTTAAAACAATACAAAAAAAATCATTAATACATTTATTGAAGAAGATAGAATATAGAAGGTATGGGGGGCACACAAAAATTGAACGACTGAAGTGAACAACGAAACCTGAGAAAATGAAGTCATCACAGTTTTGAATGATTTAATGACATCTGTATTCTCTCTGCTTGAAAAAATTCCTATGTGTTCTACCAGAAGGAGTTAATCCTTATTTTTTTTCAAAAATACTTACCTGATAGTCACAAGGAATTTGCTTTCCATATCTAATAATACTTTTGATTCTGGTTTTCATTTCTACATTAGCAGTTGTGACATACTTTTGTTTTAGGTTTTTCTAAGTATTTATATGCTATGACTGGACTAGACAGTGCTCCAAATTATAAACAACACCCTATAATTTTGTGTTCATTACAGAATCTAGCTTAGTGCTCTGTATGTAGTATACTTCACAAACACGTGTTTTTGTCTGTGACAACCTGTGTTTAATGTTTATTTTACAAAATTCAAACAAGTGACATATTATCGTTATCATGATTTCTAGGAGCATCCTTTTGTCAAAATATGTTGGTAAGTCAATTTTCTGTTACTCTAAGTGGTTCTTCAGAGTTCAGTAAAAACAGAGCCATGAAAAAAGTAGAAATAGTAGAAACTCTTTGAGGCCTGTTTCTCTTTTATTAAAATATACTTTTTAAAACCTAATTTGCAAATGTGAGTAAATTAGGGATTTCTGAGTATTGCATAATATATTTAAAATAACATGCTCATATCTGGAATTTTTTCTACAGCATTTATAAACTCTCAGGGTAGATTTTTATGTAAAATTGCTCATTGTATCCAGCAATTCAACTCTGAACAACACATACAGAAAAGTATCTTGTAAGGAGTGATATGTTTTCATCCAGAAGGCATTTGCATTTGTTGATGTAGACAGACTTCAGATTCCTGAAGGGACAGACTGTAAAATCAGATCTTTCTTGCTCGTGAGTGTCTTCTTCCCGTCTTTGGATCTTGATATTGGTAGTCTGTAGATCTAACTTTCTCATAATGCTTCTGAAAGTAAATGGATATTCAAAGTAGCAGGTCACTTAATGTTAAATAAATGAGACATGGAACGTGTGGCTTCCCTTGCACAAAAGACTCAGGGAGAGAAGAGTATAAATCCTGCATAAATTCTTGGGAGTTAGGAGAAATCTGTAAACTGCCTTTAATTGCACTTAAGATGTTAGACATCTTCTTGGCAAACTGAATTATTTTATGCATGAGGCATCCATGCTCCAATTAAAGTGGCTTTTATCCCAGTTAATGTTGGTAAGGGGCAAGCAGAGACATGATTGATGTAAACCTCAGTCTCCTATTTATTGTCAATTCAGAGCACTTTTGTTATAGGAAGTTAACGTGACATTATTGCTACTGCTAATCATAATTACTTCTTGCTGAAAAAATTCACTGAGTTAAGTAGTTTACATGTATTAGTCACTGAGTTTTCAAAACAACCCTTGACTGGCATACTGATACATCCTGTTATAAATGAAAAAAAAAAAAAGATCCTAGGTAATTTAGTTGCTATTTTTAAAGGTAGCTAAGTAAAAAAGGTTGAATTATAGTCACAAGAAAACAAAGTAACTTATTTATTTATCATCTAAAGTTTAGAATTTAAATGTATCTGAATTTGGAAATTGAAATGTTATTTATTTAATTTGCAAATTTCTCTTACCTATATAAATAATAAATAAAGTTTTAAAAATACATTTATTTTGCGACAATACTGCATTGTGTGCATAACTTTATCAGTCACATGAGGTCAACAGGAACAGAATGTCATTTGGAGTTAACTCTATGGGAATGCCATTTCTAAATTTATACATGCTGTAGCTCAGTGATTATAAGCCGGCAAGCCACAGAAGGACATTCTCCCTCTCTCATCAAAAGCCCACAACAAACTTCCAGCATATGGAAGCATTTCTGCACTGAAAGTTATTCTGAGAGGGAAATACATGATTTATAAATACTGTCAAATAAAATATGCATTTCCAAATGCTAGTAATGTAACAAAATGTATTCTTTAGTTTAGAAACAGTACCCTTCACCACTTCTTAGAATGATAGTCTGAGGCAATGAGTATACTTTGCAATCAAACCAATTTAGGTACAAATCAGACTACACTATTCAAGATGTGTGTGATCTAAGGAGGATTACTTGACCCATCCCAATCTTTCTTTTACTTATCTGTAAAATGTAAATAACAGTAACCATTACATAAGTTTGTTGTAAGAACTAAATTTGATCATATCTGTAAAGCAATTAGCTTAATGCGTGATGTTCTGTATTCAGAAAAGTTTCTCATCTTTTTTCCTCTCACGCTATTAAAATATTTCTCATAAATATATATGTAAAATCCATAATGAAGAATGTACTTGTACAATTTCCTGTTTCCAGCTTCCTCAGTAGAAAATTGTTATTCTGCTATTTATTGTCAGCATTAACAACACAAAAAGCACTATAATCAACAATTGTATCACACCTATCGGATTGATGCAAACCCAAAAGGTATTTCACAACCCCTCTGTTGGTGGATTGTCAGGAAAGAGGCGCTTTCATAGAGTGTAAGTGGGATGTACATTGCAAACCTCTGTGGAGGACAACTGGACACTTTCTGAAAATACTTAGAGGTTTATATATTCTTGGACCAATTAATTCCATTTTGATTTCCTAAGAATTTATATTAAAGCTATGTTTGCATGTCTATGAAGTGACACATTCAAGTTTATTCATGTAGCAATGGTTGAATTAGCAAACAATTGGAAAACAGCATGATATTCATTAACAAGGATGCATATATATGACAGAAATATATAACATATAATCATATATATTAATCCTTCAGATATACATATATATCAAAAATAGTAACAGCTTTGTGTACAGAAATAGTGGGTATGCATTGCTTAAATAAGATTAAAACTAACTTTTATTTGTATTTTCTTGATATTCCATAAAAGGACTCTGGAAGGATACATAAGAAGTAACAGTGGCAGATAAGGGTGGGAGAAACTTTTCACTCTTTGCTATTATAATTTTTGATGAATTTGATTATAAATATATACAATTTGAAGACTAAGTAAATGTAGGAAATCAATAGAAGACTTCTTAATCTTTATTTATAGATTTATAATTTACCAAATAGTAATTTTAGAAACCTAGAAACAACATGGTCTCAATTGCTCAATATTTAAATTCCAAAAGTACTTTTGTAGGAGTCGTTAGAAACTTGGGAGAAATTTTCTCAGAAGAAAAATATCATATCTCAAGATTTCTGGTCAGTTCATAAAAGCTGATAATCGATCTGGGCAAATCCAGTCTTAGAACCATAAACCTTAACAACTACTTGTATGATTGCTTAGGTGGAAGATATTTTTCACATTCTAATTGCATTATCTGGGGACATGTCTTTTTACCTCAACCCTGTTAGGGAGTCCATCTCTATTCCACTCCAGTAATTTTGTGCAAAGGCACAAACTTCCTTCCAGCAAAGGCACTAATGAGAGCAGAGCTTGAGTATATATGCACCATGGGAGAGGAAGCAGAGTATAAGTTGTTTCCTACTGATACTCATATTTTTTGGCCTGATGGGTGTTTCCAGAATATTCCTGTGAGAGGGAGACTTTCCATCAAAAACTATGATTATAAAAATGTTAATATATCCCAGACGGTAAGAGTTAAAGGTTTAAAATACAAACACTGTTTTAGTAGCAGTGGGCCCAGCTTTCCTTCAGAAAGGGGTGGGACCACTTGCAGGTGAAGTGCTCCTGAGAAAGGGCTTGCCTGGGGTAATCAAATCTATTTTAGAAGTTTTTGTCTATGTTATTATCCAGAGCTTGGGTCAAGTAAAACAATTTTATTACAGGTGACTGAAATCTGCTATTTTTTACTGAAGAAACATACTGAGACAATTAAATAGATGTATAAAATATCCAGGAAACAATTGAAAGTTTAAAAAAATTATACCGAAGACTATGGAAAACAGCTTTCTTGGTTGCCAAACAGTTCTAAGTGTTACGGAATAAAACACATCAGAAGCATTTCCTTTACAATGAACAGCTGCTAGCTGAAATCAAACCTTGTGTGTACACAGAAAGCATTTGCCAGAGTCCTTGTGGGTAGAATAATAGTCAAAATGATTCTAATAATTGAAATGAAGTAGACTGTACAGTTCCCAACTGTGACAATAAAAACATTATGGAAAATTGGATCACTCACACCAGATGAAACATGTAGCAATTGTTTTTATGGAAATTACACTTATAAGCTTGGAGATAAAATGAAAGCAGGGTCCTAACCTAGACCTGTCTTTGAGATTTAACATATCCAAGTAAATTAACCTATTGAAAATTCCTCATTTGTTGAAAGTGATTTGCTTAAGAAGTTAGAAAAGGCTTTATTAAAGAGCATTCTGTAAGGCATAAGTTATTACATAGATTGTATAATTCATTACCCTGTGGCCACAATTCCAAATATAGTTATGAAGGGGAAGACCCTACTATCATGATTTAATACCTACAATTGGGGGCAGAGATATGTTCACATATCTATGAAAGTGCTGTTGAAGTATTATCATTCAGGGGAACTAAGCTTGTGAGACTTATTCTACATGTAGAGTTTTTATATGACTTCTTATTCTGGATTTAGTTATACAAAATATTTAAAAAGTCTTCTTTCTTTTTTTTCATTCTTCTTTTTTTTTTTTT
>PVKP010038043.1:0-21184 GCA_004027715.1 Plecturocebus donacophilus
CTCGCATATGCTCTGTAAGTATTTAGTAGGTGGGCTGCTGGAGAGGCTTTGATTTTCAGGAAAGGGGTAATATTCTCAAATATATGATGGTAATCATATCTACCTTGGACCTCTCTATCAAAAAGAAAGATAAGTTTCTTTGCATTTTGGGCAATCTTTTAGGGCTGTCATAACAAAATACAGCAGACTTGATGGCTTTTACAGGGGAAATTTATTTTCCCATGGTTCTGGAGGCTAGAAATCTAAGATTAAGGTGCTGGAAATTTGGTTTCTGATGAGGCCTTTCTTTATGGCTTATAGATGGGTGTCTTCTTGCTGTGTCCTCTTGTGATCTTTTCTCCATGTGTTGAGAGAGAAAAAGATCTCTGGGTTCTTTTCTGCTTATAAGGACACCAGTCCTGTGGAAATGGGGCCTACCATTTTGACTTAATTTAACCTTAATTATCTCCCTAAAGACCCTATCTCCAAATGCAGCCACATTGGAGGTTAGGGCTTATCTTAGTCTATTATGTGCCACTATAACAGGTTCCTACAGACTAGGTAATTTATAATGAACAAAGATTTATTTCTTATAGTTCTGGAGGCTGGGAAGTTCCAAGTCAAGGGGCCTGCATCTGGTGAGGGCCTTCTTGCTGCACTGTAACATGACAGAAGGCGTTACATGGCAAGAGAGTGCATGAGAGAACAAGAGGGGCCAAACTCACTTTTATAACAAATCCACTTCCATGGTAATGACATCAATTTATTCAGGAGGGCAGAGCCCTCGTGACTTGATCAGTTCTTGAAGGTTCTACCTCTCAAGACTGTTGCATTGGGAATTTAAGTTTCCAACTCATAAACTTTGGGAGATACAGGGCTTCAACATGCAAATTTTTGGGGAACACATTTTAGTCCAAAACAGCCAGTGTTTATGAGTCCCTCGCTAAAAGCTGACTGTCTTCATTCTTCAACAGTATGCTCTTAACATCCCTTTTGGGGGCCAAAAAGGTGTAGTATTCCATCTGGCAGCATGCCTGCTATTTCCTTGCTAATCTCAAAGAGTGGCAATACTTTGCTGTCTAGAACCCAGAAACTGGCAATGGTTGCCATTTGGGCTGAATGGATGCTTTAATTGAGAAAGTCACAGGGTTCTCGATAAAGCCTTTCCAAGAATTTAAAAATATGCTTTCTTTTGAAAATGAAGGAAAGAGCCTTTTGTAAATAAGTACTTTTTGAAGATGTTTACGTCAATGGTGAACAGGGAGTAAGAAATGGAAATATAAGAACCATTTATAGTAGTTTGAACCCTGTTTTTAAATTTTTTGCTGTACAGCATGGTTCAAAGCCATCTGCATTGTTCTTTCCATAGGAAAATGATGCACTCACAGTTTACATAGCTGATCTTGGACAGCTGCTAATAACACATAGAAATATAAGTGCTAACTAGTACCACTCAGAATGAGATACACTTGCGTAAAACTTGTCACCACAGAGCAGAAGAAGGACTTGTCTTAAACACTGCAGAAATCGCACTCTGTGATAGATACAGTTAAGGATAATTTCATTTGTCCCTCACAAACGCCATTTTTTAGAATCTCACTTCCTTGCTATTTTAATTTTCTCTGTCCTGCCCTCATCATCATTTTCTGTTTGCCCTTAATCCTTTAATACTTTTTTCTTATCTTTACTTGACTGTTCAGAATACTTAATGTTTGGAGAAACTCTTTTTCAATTAGGTCTGGTACCTGTCAAGGAACAGTAAATAAGCATAGTATTATAGATTAGATTTTAAAAAGGCTATTTAAGTCACATCACTGTGAACCATATTAATATTTGAGATGCCAGGGGGCTTTCACAGCCCTGGAACTCAGAGGAGACTGAAATGTTTTAATCTTTGTAATATGGAAGAGGAAAAAGGGGAGAACATTTTTACTTTTACGTGAGCAAAATTTGTCTGACCAAGGGCATGCAGAGTCTTAAAAAAATACAAAGCAAAAGGAGCTGGCAGACAGTTGTTGTTTGGGGATAATCTTGTCTGTTTGCTTGTACACATTTCTTCATGCCCCTACACCTATCCCCTTTAAAACCAATTGGGACTTCCTCAGAAGCACTTGCAAACTATTTTTGAGTAAGTCAGACACAGAGTATTAAAAATGGTGAATAGTTGTAAATCCCAGAGAACTAGTGTATGGGTAAAACTGCAGATATTTATGCAGTAGTTTTGGTTTCAAACATTCCCATTTCTCAAGGTATTTGAATATTTTTGGTTTACAAAATACTTCCACTTGTTTTTTTAATGTTAGAAGTGTCTACATTTTTATAACTTCTAGTAAGGTGTCTTATGTTCATTACCGTCTCCATAAAAGCTAGTGATTTTGTGGCAGTAGTATACTTTATGAGCTGTCATAGGATATACTACATATTATGTTAAGATGAGGAGGGAGAAGATGACAAACAAATCATAAAGTTGTCTGTTTTCCTAGACAACTTTACATCTGTTTTCCTCATTTTTTAAAGTTTTAAATGATATATATGTTTGGCAAAGTAAAATGTTAGTGTTGTTTTATTCATGCTTGGTGCAATAAAGAGCTGTGTTCTGATCAAACATACATTTAACCTCTATATATGTATTTTAACCAAAGACAGTGATGAGGAGACTTGAATGCTCATTTCTGGTTATGCTATGAATGACCTCTGTCACTCTGAGTCATTTCTGGGATTCTTTCCCTGTTACAAAGAGAAAGAAACAAGTCCAGAGATAATATAGCAATATGGTTTGGCTGTCTCCCTACCCAAATATCATCTTGAATTGTAGCTCCCACAATTTCTATGTATTGTAGGAGGGACCCAGTGGGAGATAATTGAATCGTGAGGTCAGTTTCTCCCATACTGTTCTCATGGTAGTGAATAAGTCTTACAGGAGCTGATGGTTTTATAAGGGGTTTCCCCTGTTGCTTGGCCCTTATTTTCTCTTGCTTGCCGCCATTTAAGATGTGCCTTTTGCCTTCCACCATGACTATGAGGCCTTCCCAGCCATGTGGAACTGTGAGTCCATGAAACCTCTTTTTCTTTGTAAATTACCCAGTCTCGGGTATGTCTTTATTGGCAACATGAGAACTGATGAATACATATGGACTCCAAGATATAACACAATGGGGCAAAGTGATTTTGACTTTACAAATTGCCTATGTGGTACTTATGTTACTGCTATGGTGTAGTCCTCATTGTAAATCAGTAAATTTGTGTTTTAGTTTATAAAGCCCTCTATGGAAGTTTGGTTACTGCAACACAATTTCACTGGGACCTTACCACTCTTGATAAAATTGGGTGCAAAGCTAAAAGAACATTGTTTGTAAAGGCAAATCTAAAAACTGATTCAAATGTGCAAGTATTCTATGTGCTTGCATATAAATGATCTCCTTAATCAAAACTAAGAAGCAAATGATAAATTGGGATAAGATACTTACAATGAATATGATGGCTAAACGGTTAATGGTTTCCCTGTATAAAGAGATCTTCAAAATCTATAAGGAAAACTCTCAAATCACAATAGAAAAAAGAACAAAGGACATGAATAGACAATTTAATAAAGGATAAAATTAATGGCCAATACTAAAAAAAAGTCAAATTTCATTAGTAACTGAAGATATACGTGCTAAAATCAAACACCATTCATCTTTATCAAATTGACAAAGATTAAAATTATGATATTTAATACTCAATTATTCATTTAACACAAATGACTGCTCTTGTACTTTCAGGATGGCCCCGAGATAATAAAAGATGAAAAATTTCCTTGGACTGTATACATTTTAGAATGTGGACAAATGTAATATGTTATCATTCTCTTGTTGGACAATGAAGCAATGGAGAAGGAGAGCAGATTTTGGATGCAGGCACCCAGGTTTCTAGCACGCCTACCTTCAGTTTGACTTTGAAAATGTTGCTAGTTTCTTAGGCTCTCTGTGCTTCTGGTTTCTCTTTTATACAATGAGGATAATGCCCACTTTACAGAGTTATTGTGAAGATGCAACGAAATTAAAAACGTTTTTAGAAAAACTTATCTGCTTAATAAATGCAGCTTTTATATTTCCTTAGACTATTTCCTACAGTTTCAAATACAACATTTCAAAATTTGTATTGTGAATGGCTTGACCACTTATAGTATGTGTGTCAGATACAAATATTGGGCAAGAGCTGGCTCATCATTAAACCCCAGGCTGCTTTGTGCTATGGGACATTTAACAATCTGATTCTAGGTGTCACTGACTTTTCTATATGTGAACTCTTCTTCTAGATAATAGGCAGCCTGGAACTTTTTTTCTTGCCACCAAAAATACATATTTGATTTTGCAGTATGAGACATCAAAGTTATGCAGAACAAAGTGAGACAGACTAAGCAAGAGACAGAAAGAGACATCATGCAAAAAGAGAAAATGTATTTTCTGGGTAGTAGGCCTGTTGCTCTATGCAGAGAACATACCATAGAACCAAGTCTATTGCAAGAACATCTGCAGAAGCAAGTCAGGGAATGAGTGTGTCTACAGTTGAACTTCAGTTGATGAAGCTGCTGTACTTAAAATGTAAACATTGAATAACTGACGACAGAGAGACTAAGAGAAAGTCTCTGATACCAGTAAGCAGCCTACACGTGGTTGTGGAAGAGCTTGGAATACAGAACAACAGGCTCAGGCAAGAACAAGTGAGAAAAGCTAATGGCAACCTCTGCCAGGAAGAGGTTTCTTAAATTATGTAGTGATGAGCAATGCAAATTAACAGAAAAATGCTGCAAAATGTTTATTATAGTTTATTTGATATAGGTATAGCTCCCATATCTACTAGCTCAATATTATCTCATGAGAAAAATAATAAGATTTTAGATCCTCCCTCATCCAAAATTCATCCTCTCCCTTATTTTGGGGAGTCTTTCCAGATTCATAGTCAGTTGACTGAGGTCACTAATATCCACTTCTTCTAACCATCAACCTCTTTCTCTCCAAAGCTGCCTTCTACCTGTCCATACCTGTTGCTGCAGACCCTTTGGTGAAGCACTTTTGCTGTTCTCTGATGTCATGAGAATACTGGTGTTCACATGGAGGGTGACATCTCTGCACACTCCTCAGGCTTCTGATTTTGGAGCACCAGATCTGAGCTTGAGTCCTGGCAGAGGCTGGGCAAAGAACTTCCTTCTCGTCTCAGTCATACACTTTCAGATTCCTGATGTAGATTTACTTGTGCCCATCTTCTTCCTCTTTGTGGGACCTGAAACCCGCCCAGCGGATCCCAATGGGCAATAACATAGCTGTAGTCAGTGGCTATTCTGTGTCTTCCTTTATAGTTCCTCACTCCATCCAAGTGTCTTCCTTCTTCTCTCAGGTACAACCATTCCACTCCCCTCTCCTCATCACAAAGCGGCCCTGCAGGGGACCAGAGATACTTCATGTGAGTGGAGAGTGTGCTTTGCAGCCTCCATGCTTCCATACCTCAATCTAACCTGTTTATGTGAATTCTGAGGGACGGTCTCATTTACTCCACAAGGTAAGAAGTAGTCAATCTCAATCCATCCCTTTCTTGCCATTATAAAGTTTTCAAGGAAAGAACCTGCACTGTAACAGAATATTCTGCTTTCTGGAGCTGACTGACCAGTTTGGCAGCTCCCCATCACTTCTTGAAGGGGCTGAGAAATCTTGCTTTGGGCTGAGGGTGCTGCACACTCTCTATGCTTCCAAATAGCTTATGCTTCTTGATGCTTCATTTTATCAGTGTTCAATTTTCCTCAGATAACACCAAGCAATTTCTCATTTCCTTTCTCCTTTGATGTATGATCTTTCAAATATTCATAGATGTTTTCCCTGCCTTTTTTGTTGTGAACCTGGGATATTTATCTTCAGTCCTTCAATCACATCAGTTTTACTTTTCTGAGTTCTCACCAAATGTGTGACAGCTGGAGATTTCTGAAGCCTGGTTCTCAGAGTGAAATAAAAAGGTAAAAACATTTGAATGAACTGTCTTGGGGCTGTGCAGTCTTTCTGGCTGTCTTTCTCTGGGTCAGAGCCTCAGTTTAGGTTTTCCTGCTCTTCCTACACCAGAAAGAGAAAAACTATAGCACCTAGGGAAAGTTTTTCAGTGGGTGGAATGACAATGTTAAATTTAGGAGGCTCTTTGTCCTCTCCTGGAGTAGAGTGGGGTTCAGGTGTGGGATAATAGCAACGAGGGCATGGAGCTGCACAGAGCTAGCTTGGTAGCCTTGGATAAGTTACTTAAGGTCTCTAACCTCACTCTCATCTAAAAAATGTTGATAATTTTTGAGGCTAAAATGAGATGTTTAAACATGGCTCTGTGTTCAGTGTACAGTAGACACAAAATAAAGAGGTTTGCTACTATTACTCACTTTGGAGCCAGAGAAACTCAACTTTAAATCTCACTAATGGCTAAGTGCCCTTCTGCCAGGGGTCAGCAAATTTTCTGTAAAGGGTCAGCTGTAAATATTTTGGCTTTGTAGGCCACATAGTCTCTGTTGCAATCATTTGACTCTGCCATTGTAGTGTGAAAGCAGCTATAGATATAAACAAATGGGCATAATTGTGTTCCAATAAAACTTGATGTCTTTGTCTGTTTGGGCTGCTATAACAAAATACCATAAATGGAGTAGTATAAAAACAGCAGCAATTTATTCCTCGTAGTTCTGGAGAGTGGAAAGTCCAAGAAAAAGGCTCTGGCAGATTCGGTGTCTGCTCAGGGCCTGCTCTCTGTTTCGTAGATGGAGCCTCTAGCTATGTCCTGACATGGTGGAAGGGACCAGCTAGCTGTCTGAGGCCTCTTTGTATAAGGACACTAACCCATTCATAAGAGCTATGCCTGCATGAACTAATCACCTCCTAAGGGTTCCACCTCCTGACACCATTACATTGAGGATTAGGTTTCAACCTATGGATTCTGGAGGGCCACAGCATTCAAAATATAGCACTTTATTTATAGTCTTAGAATTTCATCCCATGTTTGCATGTCAAAAGATATTATTTTTGACCTCTTTCAATCATTTAAAAATGTAAAAACCATGCTTAGCTCTTAGGCCAAACAAAAACAGTTGGTGAGCTGGATTTTACCTGTGGGCCTTAGTTCCATGAACTTCCCATAGGTTAATACTTCCTCTCTCTAATTCTCAGTTCTTTTTCCGATGAATTGGGTTGGTGCATATTTCAATGAGATAAAGTTCTTGGTGTATCTAAGTTTTCAATAAATTGCTGTCATTTTTTATGATTCTTATTAACATTAAGAAGTAGAGATTCATATGCTGCAATGGTCTACATTTTTAGTTGAATATGTTTTCAGTTTTGTATCTTTTTTTGAGCTCACTTTATCAAGAAGGGTGGTTGAAAGAAAACCATTTTAAAGTCATTTATAAGCTTCCCATATGTTGTATAAACAAACAAACAAACACACTTAGTCTTTGTCCTGGGCTCCTGGGAGGGAGTTTTTAAAACCTTAGAACTTGTGGCTAAAGCGTGAAGTGGGGGCACTCTTGTACCAGACTGCACTAACTTGTGAAGTCTAACATAACTTTTGGTAGTTAATGTCAAAGGTGCATTGCATCATCTAAATCCAAGACATTCACATATTAGTCCAATAATTCAGTGAGAGCTATGAAATAATACAAGATTTGAAGTGACTCTTTGAAGCTGGTGTTTTGCAAATGTATAGCAACAAGGATGATGCCAGACTAATTTTAAAGATGCATTCGGCTCTGAAGACAATGTAAACTATTCCAATTATGAAGACATTCATTTTATGTAGAAAGTCTATGACCTAAGAAGAGATAAGGGTGTGTGTGCATATACATTGATTTTACATGTCTAGGATTGCCAGAGTTAGCAAACAAAAATACAAAGTACCCAGTTAAATTGGAATTTTAAGTAAAAAACAAATAATCGTTTGATATAAGTATATTCTATATTCCATAGGATCTGCCAAACTCTTGATGAAGGGGGGATGTTGCTGCTTTTCATCCCTTACTTCAGCCTTGCCCTATAAAGGAGGTGAGATCCATCCAGAGCCCCCTCAGTCTATTCTCATTATTAGCTTCACTCCAAGGTCGGAGGCAATACAAATGGGAACTATGCTCTGTTTGTGGGTTGTGTTTCTGCCTTTTGATATCATGGGATGATGCAATGCACTCCCTCTTCCTTGACATTCTGAACTCAGACACTGCCAACCTGTTCCCACTTTTCCTTACACTGCACCCATGTTGGTGGCAAGGTGATAAGTGGAGCCTGGCTTTTTGGGCAGAAGGACAGGGAGACTTTTGATGTAGGAAGAAGAAGCCCCCCACTTAGGTGATATGCTTTGGGCTGCATTCCGCATACCACCCACTTCAACTTTTTCTGCAGTGGGGTATGTGCGCCACCAAGCCCTTTATAAAAAAGCACTTAGTTTTGTATCTGGCTGAACCCCTTGTGTGCATACTTTCCTTGGGCAGACTCCAGAGGCAATAGGGTCAGGATGGGACATAAGCAAGAATTCTGACTCAGTCCCTTGAAACAAATCTCTACAAGCCTAATTTCTAATTTTCAAAATAGCATTGCAAATTAGGAGTTATGTTATCTTATAATCCCCTTTTACAGTTGAAGAAAGTGAAGTACAGAGATATGAATGGAAGAGTTATCGTAGTTAAAATTCATGGCTCTTCCGAATATTGGAGAGATGACTCAAAACTTTTCATCATATGAACTGTTGCTTTACTGCTTAGTGTATATTATCTTTTCAACCCAGAGCAATTATTATAATAACAAAATAAGTAACGCATTTATTATTTACCATTTGTTAAGCATTGTTTTAATTATTATGTTTGTGTTTATGCAAAATTAACTTAATAATCATTGGTGATAGATACTATTCTTCTTTTTTAGGTTAAATAACTTAAAGGCACTGATAAGTTCTTAAATCACCAAGAAGCCAAGAAGCGGTGGAGCCAGGATTTGAACCCAAGCAGGCAGGCTGTGGAGTTCATGCTCTTAGTCATGAAGCTATACGGCTCCTTTAAAAAGTTGTGACAGCACCAAGCAGATTGGGAACAATTGCTATGTGCCAGGAACGGCCCATGCCTGTCTTAATCCTATTCTAGATACTATTATTAACACATTTTATAGATGAAACCAAAGTACAGAGAGGTTTAGCACTTGCTCAAGGGCAGTTAGTAAGTAGCAGAAGCAGACTTTGAATCCAGAGCCCACTGCTTAGAAAAAGAATCATCAGAGTTCTCTAAGTTGCCTGAAGAAGAATGTTCTACCAGAGGGTAGACTCCATTCTGTGGCTCCAGGCTGAACGTTGCTACCCTTTGTGGAAAGAAAGGGAGGGAGACAGGCAAAGGGACTGCAAAACATTGCTCCCATGAGCCCATAAGAGACATCACAAATAACTAATAAATGGGGAGAAAGTCCCTGAGTTCCCTGTGGCCAGCATATGAGCATCATAATAGTAAATGCCCCATCCTCAAGAGAAAATGTGTCAAAAATCCCCTTTCCAGCTTATGGCTCTCAAAGAATTGTCGAGTGGCCTGGTGTTTTTCTTGTTTCCACCAGGCAGAGAAGAGGCAGATCCAGCTGCATTTTTGCTAAAGCTGGCCATTTCGAAGGTTATTCAGACACATGACAGTGCATTTTGTCCTCAAGTCATTATATTGAATTACACTCCGCCACATCTTTTTCACGTTCACAGCCTCTGCTTACACATCCTAGGGGATCAAACCTTACTTTAACAAAACTGCAACTTTTCTCAACAAGCTTTTACTGTAAAGGACAGAGAAACTTTTTTTTTAAAAACATCTTTCATTGTTTCATTTTGGGAGAGAAAGAATAAACTATAAATAATTTTTACGAGTGTATGCGTGGGTAATTATTTCCCGAAAAACAGTAATAGACAACAGAGGATGCCCAGCGGGGTGCACAGCAGCGTGCTGGTAATATGGATTGGGGAACTGGAAGCTTGTTATCAGATGAGGAATTAAAAAGGGGAACCTCACAGCTCATTCATGCTCCTGGTGAGCACATTGCATCCGTGCTCTGGGTTCTGCACTGGCTTCCCATTTGGTTGGGGATGCAATTCAAATAGTCAAGGTGGAGATTGTGATCTATGGGGCTTGTGGTGATTAGATACTCACTTCTTAGCTGTGCCCCTCTCTTTCCTGGCAGGGGCTGTTGACAGCTGAAACTAGCTAAAGTCCTCCTCGGAAGAATTGTATGCTGGGACTCTTCAGGCACAGAGGTCCCAAGAGAGGGCCATCCATAGTGGAATCGCTGTTCTGTTTTCCTGTGGCAGCTTGAATCTGGGGAAGTTCTCTTGTTCCCGGCAGAGCTGTTGGCAGTGATGTTGACTTAATGCCGGCAGATCCGGCGTAGAGGAAGAAGGTGAAGGGCACATTGGCAGGGGGTTGGCTCAGCTTCCTCTCTTCTCTTTTTCCCACCCCTACTCCTCTTCTCCTGTTTCCTTTCTCTGTGAATTTGCTAATTTGTCCCATGGCCACCTGTGCTGTTGCTCCAGCTGAGAACCCTGGAATTATTTTCCAGTTTTCTTTATTTCTCATGTCCATTAGCCATCTCATCTGACATTTGATCTTGGCAACATTTATTTTCAGAAGGGACCATCCCTTCTGCGAATGATATCTGCCCTAGATGCCTTTGGCTTGCATTAAGATATCTTCCTATCTGATTTGCTCTGCCCTCAGAGTAAATCAGCGTGGCCCTCTCCAATGTAATAAAAACACAGATTCCAGATAATCTTTATAAAGCGATGGTTCCCAAACTTTGCTTCATATCTGAATCACTCAGGGAGTCCTTAAAACATTCGACGTTCAGATCATGGTTAACACCAATTAAATCAGAATCTGTTGGGGTTGGACCCTGGCACCAATATTTTTTAATAATTCTCCAGATGAATTCAATATGCAACCATGTCTGAAATCATTGTTCTAAATCACATTTATGATTCCATTTTTCATGCTCAAAAGCCCCATGGTTGCTCCCCATTGCCTGTGGAATTAAAAGCCCATACTCCTTAACTTGGAATTTCTCACCCTTTACCATGTGGCCCTAATCAATATTCTTAGTCCTAGCTCCACATCATTCTAGTTCTAGATCTAACTTTTTGTCTTGGTTTCTCATCATTCCTTATATAAGCTATGCCCTTTCTTGCTTCAGTGATTTTGTTCATATTTTTTCTTCTTCAAGATTGCTACTCTGCCATCCATTGATTCAGGTGGTATTTTTCCTGTCTATTTGCTATTTTCAGGCAGTGGGCTGGGCATCCGGTGGTAAGGCTCTGATTCTATAGCACCAGCTTGGTGTCCAACAATTCAGTTTGATTCTGAGACTAACTGCCAGAATTAGCATGGACTGCAGAGGTTAACGGTTCAGGCCCTCAAGACTATTCCTACTTTAGGTGGTCGTTGCAAGTCCCAGGAACCACCTGTACTTCTGACCAATTAGCTAAAAATTCAAGAGTTCCCACAACTTCCCCTCAGTTTTGATAATTCTGTAGAATGACATAGAGAACTCAGGAAAATGCTTTACTTAAGTTTACTGGTATAGAATAAAGGATACAACTCAGGAACAGTGAAATAAATAGATGAGACACACAGGGCAAGGTGTAGGGGGTAGTTGGTGACACAGAGTTTCTGTGCTCTCTCAGGATGCAGCACCTCCTCAGTTCAGCAAACCAGAGGTTTTCTCCAAACCCTGTGTTTTAGGGGTGTTCATGGGGATTTCATTAAATAGGCATGATTGGTTAAATCACTGGCCAGTGGTGACTGAGCTCAATCTTCAGGTTTCCTCTTTTCCCTGGAAGTTAGAGTGGACCTGGAAGTTCCAGTTCTCTAATCATGAGTTGGTATTTCTAGGAACCAGCCCCCATTCTGAAGCTGTCTAGGGGCCCCTACAGTGAATCATATCATTAGCATACTTAACACACTCATCCTTCAGGAGATTCCAAGGACTTCAGGAGCTCTATGCCAAGGACTGGGAATAAAGACAAAATTTATGTTTTATTATACTACGGTGAGCAAAAGGAGATTCTGTTCTTGGCCTCTGGGATCTTATTGATCTACTGTCATGGATGCCACTGAGTGGGGCTGGTGTCACGGGCAGTCCAAGAATTTATCAAGACAGTCATAGGTAAAGATAGGCAAATGTATTAGAGAAGGTACAAAGGTACGTTGTAAGGGTGTAATGGGCAGCACAGAAGAGAAGGGGCTGTCTGCAAAGAGGCAGGGGCTGGTGGGAAGTTTTATAGGGTTATGCTGGAAGGATTACATGCAGAGTGAGGTATTTGGAAACAGTATGTTGTACCAGCAGGTTGTCTGTCATTAGCCATTTCTCAGAACAATTATTCTCCTTGACCCGGAGCTCTGTCTTATTAGGACTCCACACCTACCACGGATATAAGATTGAAACTGTGATAGGTACTATAAATAAGAGACCTATGATGCCAGGAGGACTCATGGTAAGGGGATCTTACCTAGTTAGAGAGGTCAGGGGTCTCTCCCAAGGAAAAGATGCTTGCGATCCTTGGGGGCTCTAATAACTGCAGAAGTTAAATAGACTATCTTGAGAAAAAAAGGAAAGAAAAGTTGTGATTGTAATCAGAAACTCTTCTAGGACAAATAATCCAGACAGAGGGAGTCTCATGAGCAATGAAGGCAGGAGAGAGGGGGCACTGTAAGGACAAAGACTGAAAGAGGGTGGTGGCTTGACCAGATGGAGTAGGGGAGAGTGCCCTGGGTAAGATGAGCCCGGAGGCGAGATGGGGCTCATCCTCAGATTCAAGCACCTTGGTCCCTGGAACAATGGAAACCTCTCAAAGGGCTTTTATCAGGGGAATGTGGTACATACCACTGACTTGGACTTTTGCTTTGTGAAGATACCTCTGGAGGCTGGTTGGAGGATAGACTAGAAAGGGCTTAGTAGTTGTAGATGAATCAGGTGCTAGTTTGTAGTTAGTCATCCAGGCCAGAGAGGTGTGACTTAAAGGTCCTCCTCTAGTGTCACACCCTCTGAGGTGAGTTCAGCCAAAGAGAGAGAGGGGCAAGAATGGAAGTATGGCTTGATGGTCTGTAAGTTTTATTCCTATATTACAAATCCCCCAGATGGTGAGGTCTTCCTGGTTCTGTAGCAAAGTGGGTGACTCATTCTGTCAGCCTCACAGATTTTGTTAATTCTTCTGTCCCACTGACCATGGTTTCATGCCCGTAAAGCAGAAATTTGTCCTGTTCATCATCAATTCATGAGCATTCAATGAATGCTCATCAGAATGAGAAATAGTCTATGAGACTTCTGGAGTCAGACAGTTTGGATGAGACTTCCGACTCCATCACTTGCTAGCTTTGTGACCTTGGGTAAATTGCTCAGCCTCTCTGTGCCTCAGTTTTATCACCCACATCAAAGGGTCATTGTGAGCATAGATGGAGCTCATGAAATGCATCTTAAAACAGTGCCTGGCACATGGTAAGTGTCATATATGTGTTTTCTATCGTTATTATTGCTTTTATATTTAATAGGATCACTCATCTCCTTTTGCCAGAGTCCTATTGCTTCAAGAATGGCTTTGAAAGAAAGCACTAATATCCTTAAAGTTTCACCAGATCCTCTCTTCTCCCCCATGATCTATAGGGTGTTCATGTAGGGAGACTTACTACTACCTGGAACTTGCCTAGAGTATTAGGAGATTGTGCTGGTTAATTCATGTGTTAATTTGATTGGGCCATGGAGTGCCCAGATATTTGATCAAACATTATTGTTGATGTGCCTGTCAGGGCGTGCTTGTCAGACTAACATTTGAATAGGTAGACTGAGTAAATCGGTCTCCCTAATGTGGGTGGGCCTCATTCAGTCAATTAAGGGTCTGAATAGACCAGGAAGGGCTCCCCTCCCCTGAGTAACAGGGAACTCCGCCTGCCTGGCTGCTTGAACTAGAACATTGGCCTTTTCCTGCTTTGGATTTGAATGGAAAAATTGGTTCTTTCTGGGTCATGAGTCGGCTGGCTTTCAGACTATAACTACAGACTGGCTCTCCTGAGTCTCCAGCTTGTTGGCTGCAGATCTTGGAACTTTTCAGCTTCAATCATCATATAAGCCAATTTTTATTTTAAAAGACTCTCTCTCTCTCACTCTGTATATTTCTTTTAATCTCTCTGTGTTTCTCTCTGCTTCTCTCTCTCTCTCTATATATGTATATGTCTATCTATCTATCTATCTATATATAGATAGATGGAAACTATCTCTATATGGATATATATATATATATATATGTCTTTCCAGCCTCAGTCATCATGTGAGCCAATTTCTTATTTTAAAAGAATCTCTCTCTCCTCCTCTGTATGTTTCTTTTCACCTCTCCATGTTTCTGCTTCTCTCTCTCTCTATATTTAAATGTATTATACATATAATATACAGATATAGACAGATGGAAAATATCTCTACATAGGAGATATATATATATCATATATATATATATATATCTCATATATATATGTGTGTGTGTATGTGTATATATATATATATATATATATGTCTTCTCTATTCTCTATAAAACCCTGACTAATGGCAGAGATGATTGGGAAAGGGTTTCCAAATAAGATTTTATTATCCCAGTTGAGATCCTTGAAGAAAGTGGTCATGATCCAAACTAATAGGTAAAGACATGGAGTTAGTACTACTTTGGCATTTACTCAATGTCAATGTCATGACCACAGTAAGAAAAGTCTCTAGCAGTGTGATGCTGTGCTTAATTATAGGCACCTCATTCATCACATCTGCAGGCTGCTTTCTAGCTGGACCCCTCTCAGGAGCAATTTCCCACCTTGGTTTAGATGACGTGAGCAATGTAAGAGTTAAGAGGTGTTTCCCTTTCTCCTCCCATTCTAATTTTCTACCTCCTTTCCCTGCCCACATCTATCTTCACATGGCAGAGTCAGAACGAGTATCTCATTTCTTTCTTAAGTTATTACAGCATTTAAGGAAGCAAATGAATCTTCTTTTTTAACATAAATTACTACACCTTGTGCTTACTGGTGCAGGATGCTTCACCTTCCCTGTTGCACTGCCTTCTAGCAGAATACTGTGGCTCTCCTTTGTCCAAAGTCAAACTGTAAATCCAGTTACTTTATAACAATATCGAATGAAATGAAAATCTCTGAAGTTTCTCCCCCTCTGACTCAACATTTGGTTGAGAAAAATGAAGTTGCCATTGTTTGAGCTGATGAAGATTAAATGGACTGCCTCTGAATTTAATTGAGTCTCTGTTTGAATAATATCCATGGTGGGTCCTACTGCAATGTTTGGTGATTAATGGTGAGAACGAACAACAGTAACATCTGGACCCAAAGCTGTTCTTGGCTTATAAGGTGTTCATTCCTTTGAGAAAAAGGATTCTCTGCATCATTGTCCAAATAATCATTAGCAGATAGATCAGCTGAGATATTTTAATTAAAATTTCAAAACGTAGGGGGAAGAAAAGTTTCTTCACACTCTTATTTTATGTATCCAAGTTGAAATAAAAACTGTGTCATTAAAAAGAGAAATATGTTTCTATTTCTTCAAAGGAAGAGAAGGAAAGGTGAATTATGTAGTAGCATTTGTTTACTCATGGATAAATGTGCAAAAAGGAGAACTTGAACAGAGGATTTTTCCAGTCAGTTATTTTAATTATCATTATCAAAAACATTTAAGAGAACTGTTAGGAATTGTTTAGATTTAAAAGATAGTTTTGCTTTGTTTTCATCATATAAATTTTTATAAACTAAATATATTAAGATAGTAGTCATGGAAAGTATTATGAGTAATTAAGATGATATAAAAAATGAAAGCACAAGAATCTTTTGGAAGATGTTATTTCTAAATGCTGACTAGCTATACTGGAATTATTACAAAATATTTGGGTCAATAAAGGGCTTCTGCATCTGCGCTTGTTATAATAGGATTTCTACGGGGTGACTGTGTGGAGGGGAGACAGCTAATCAAATATATCAAGTATGTTAACAAATTACTTGGAAAAGGGTATCTTAACTGAAGTTATTTTTAGTCTAATCCTCAGCTAATAACACAAGAAATAGATTGAACAAATCCAGCTGCTTAGAAGAGACTTAGCCCCAAGGAGTTGGTAGATCTATTTTTATAAAACAGTAAACACAATTAGACAAAGGAATAAAGATATCTTTATTTGATATCAACATCCAAGTTTAGAAGTCTCATTTCACAACATAAAAAGGCACCATTGGTCAAAATATAAATAGTCACTGGAGAAAAATAAACCAAATAGATGTGAAAAATAATTGTTTTCACCCAGGTCATTATTTTTATTATTATCATTTTTGTTACCTAACTTACTCTGTGTCAGAATGGGTATCATTACCATAATCACAAGTAATTTAACTGGATTGAACTTAGGCCTTTCACTAACATTAAAAAAAATTTGCATTATAAGGAGTCAGTGTGTCTGCCCTAATGTGTGAAATCTCACCTACATGATACATATTTGTCTGTTTCACTTTGTTCCTGTTACGTTGGAAAACCTACATACTTTCTGCTCAAGGTAAAAATACTTGGTTTGCACAGAATGACAAGCTCAACAATTATGTAGAAATAATGGTTTAATAAGAGCAGAATATGTTTTTGTAGAGTATAAAAATATATGTAATTACTTAGTAGGATTGATATCTGTTGTCAATATATTTATTCAGCAAATAGTTTCGAGCTTCTACTGTCTATAGGTGCTATGCTTAATGCAAAATATAAAATATAGATCTGGCCTTCGTTCTCAAAAAGTTTACACTCTAGTATGGGAGTTTTAAAAAATAGAGTTCAAAGAGGAATATGGTAGGCATCACTGTGGGTTGGCAGAGAGCCTCTACCCATCAGAGTCACACAGTGACTCAGCATGATGGAGCATCATCATCCTGAATGCTGCTGCTTACTGAATGCTGAGGGACTAGGGTACCCAAGCATTTCTCACCACACTGACAAATGAATATTAAGCCTAGAAATCCCTATCACTTCCACTATATCTCAAGGTCCAGAGCAAGTCATAGGGCCTTACTCAAGCAGAAAGTGCAAATTCACCATTTGCAATGCTACCTGGAACTGGAAATGAGTGGCAAGCAGCATTCATGATGATTCCAATAATTAATCCTCTTGTGTTGGAATACCTGGATGTTCCTATTTTGTGAGATGAGATTCAATGAGAAGAATATTTAGCAGAGATAATTTGGTTTTAGATTAATGATTGCAACATATATCTAAATATGCATGCTGATGGTGTGTGTAGTAGTATTTCATATCAAATAATAAAGAGTCCTTCTCTGTATACATGTTATAAGAAAATATTTTTATGTCTATTCTCAACCCACAGAGAGGGAGAAAATCTTCACCATCTGACAAAGGACTAATATCCAGGATCTACAATGAACTCAAACAAATCAGGTAGAATAAAACAACCCCATCAAAAAATGGGCTAAGGACATGAATAGACAATTCTCAAAAGAAGATACACAAACAGCCAAAAACATATGAAAAAAAGCTCAACATCACTAACGATCAGGGAAATGCAAATCAAACCACAATGCGACACCACCGTACTCCTGCAAGAATGGCCATAATCAAAAAATCAAAAAACGGTAAATGTTGGCTTGGATGCAGTGATCAGGGAATACTTCTACACTGTTGGTGGGAATGTAAACTAGTACAACTACTATGGAAAACAGTGTGGAGATGCCTTAAAGAACTAAAAGTAGAAATACTATTTGATCCAGCAATCCCACTACTGCGTATTTACCCATAGGGAAAAAAGGATGTCATTATACGAAAAATATACTTGCACACGCATGTTTCTACCAGCACAATTGCAACTGGAAAATCGAGGGACAAACCAAAATGCCCATCAATGAGTCCATAAAGAAACTGTGATATATATATATATATATATATATATATATATATATATATATATGAAGGAATACTACTCAGCCATAAAAAGGAATGAATTAGCAGCATTTGCAGCTACCTGGATAAGATTGGAGACTATTATTCTAAGTGAAGTAACTCAGGAATGGAAAACTAAACATTGTATGTTCTCACTGATATGTGGGAGCTAAGCAATGAGAACGCAAAGGCATAAGAATGACACAATGCACTTTGAGGTCTTGGGAGAAGGATGGGAGGGGGGCAAATGTTAAAAGACTACAAATATTGTGCAGTGTATACTGCTTGGGTGATGGGTGCACCAAAATCTCACAAACCACCACTAAAGCACTGACGCATGTAACCAAACACCAACTGTACTCAATAACCTACGGGAAAAAAAGAAAATATATTTATGTTTGTTCTCTTGCCTCCCCTCTGTGACTGCAAGGGGCAGTTGTAAAATTTAATCCAAAGCAAAGCACTTTGCAGAGTGACTTGCTTGTTTGATTGTTCTAAAAGGTGTCTGTTGGTGGGTATATATCCAAAGGAAATAAAATTGCTATGTTGAAGAGACATCAGCATTATTCACAATAGCCAAGATATGGAATCAACCTAAGTATCTATTAATGAATAAATAGATAAAGACAATGTGATGTATACTATTTAGTCTTTAAAAAGGTTGGAATGACAATGAGATACTGTCTCACCCCAGTCAGAATAGCTATTATTAAAAAGTCAAAACAAAACAAAACAAAACAAAACAAAAAAACAGGTGCTGGCAAAGAGGTAGGAAAAAGGGATCACATATATTGTTGGTGGCATTGTAAATTTGTTCAGCTACTGTAGAAAGTAGTTTGGAAATTTCTTAAAGAACTGAAAACAGAACTACCATTTGACCTAGCATTCCCATTACTAAGTACATATCCAAAAGAAAATAAACCATTCTGCTAGAAGGATACATGCACTAATCAGTACATTGCAGCACTATTCACAACAGCAAAAACATGGAACCAACATAAGTGTCCATTACTGGTGGACTGGATAAAGGAAATGTAGTACATATATATCATGGAATACTATGCAGCCATATAAAAGAATAAAATCATGTCCTTTGCAGCAACATGGATGCCGCTGGAGGACATTATACTAAGTGAATTAATGCAGGAGCAGAAAACCAAATACTGCATGTTCTCACATGGACATAAAGATGTCAACAATAGACACTGGGGACAGAGGAGGGATAGAGGTGGGAGAGCAAGGGTTGAAAAACTAACTATTGGGTATTCTACTCAGCACCTCTGTGATGGAATCAATCACACTCCAAACCTCAGCATTACATAATACAACCAGATAACAAACCTGCATATGTAGCCCCTGAATCGAAAAAAAAAAGTTAACACTATTCAGCCTTAAAAAAGAAAGAAATTCTATAATTTGTGACAACATAGATGAATCTAGAAGACATTATGCCAAGTGAAGTCATTTACAGCAGGAGAAGTACTGCATGATCTCACTTCTGTGTGGACTCTAAAAATGTTGAACTCATTGGAGCAGAGAGTAGAAGGATGATTGCTGGGGTTGGTGATGGTGGAAATGGGGGTAAAGAGAATTGTTCAAAGGGCACAAAGGCTCAGTTAGACAGGATAAATAAGTTCTGGTGATCTCTTGAACATTCTGGTGATTATAGTTAATAATAATGTTTGTGTACTTGAAAATTGCTAAGAGATCTCAAATGTTCTCACCACAAAAAAAATAAGTATGTGAAGTGATGGACAGATCAATTTTCTTGATTTAATTATTTTGCACTGCCTAGGTATATCAAAACTCATTGTACACTATTAATATGCATATCTTTTATTTGTCAATTATACCCTAATAAAGCTGGAGGGTGGGAAATGTTAAGCTCTCATTTTCTATAGAAACAGAAGGTTAAGTAAGATCACAGGGAGATTTTCAGTTCTGTGTTTTTTGGCTTTTTATAATAACTGGTAGTGTTGGCCCCTTTTATTTTTCTTCTTTATCAATTGTTTTTCTTGGTCTTTCTTGTCTGTTCCAGCATGTGAATGTAAGAATCATTTTTGTGCCTTGTGGTTTCTGATGATAATGTATATGGTCACATGTATAGAAAACAGAAGTAAGCAATAACAAGCAAAACACACACACACACAAATAAGAGTTAATTGGGAAACAAAGGTTAACTATGTCCAAATCAATTCTGAAAATTGCAAGTAGTAGAATAGGTTGATTATTATTACTACTCTTAGTCTAGAGATTTCTGTATTTATGGAACTCATTTCAGAAAGGGATGATCCTGTTAGGAACTACAAATAAAATGTGTTGGCCAACTTTGTGAAAATTAGTTCTGTAATTGGCTTCTGAGACAATTTAGAATATAGTCCACTTTGAAAGATAATCTGTGGGAGGACAAGCAAGACCTTACAGGACATTAATGATTCCTAAATTCTCCAGAATCTCACCATGACAGAGAGAATAGGCTTTATTTAGTATTATTTGAAATGTTTGTGGTAAAGAGCTTTGTTCTGTAATTGTGGAGGGGTTTTGAGTACTCAATGAAGAATGAGCTTAATGAAGAATGCAAATTGCCAGGGAAATACCATGTCCTGAAGACCAGATGAATGTTCTAAAAAATGGAAAGAAACTGAGATGAGATTGATTACAGAAAGATGGCTAAAGGAGAGAGCATTCATTAAGGACTCCAGGCCAGATATTTTTTTTACTTATGGTATCTCATTCCATTCTCTTAATAAAACTCTGAGGATGGGTTATTGCCCCCAATTTATACATGAGGAAATTCAGACCGAGAAAACCTTGGCAATTAGCTTTCAACTGGAATTTGCATTTTGGATCAGTTGGTTAAGGGAGGGAAATAGGTGGGATAATGAAGAAATAGAACCAAGAAGATATTAGCCAGTGCTGATATTTTAATCTACTTTTCCACTCTTCCCCATGGCCTTTCAAATCTTTTTATTTTACTTATTTATTTATTTTTTTATTTGTGTGTATATATATATATAATTGCATTTTAGGTTCTGGGGTACATGTAAAGAACATGCAGGATTGTTGCATAGGTACATACATGGCAATGTGGTTTGCTGCCTACATCCCCATCACCTATATCTGGCATTTCTCCCCGTGTTACCCTCCTCAACTCCCTACCCCCCACCATTCCTCCCTTAGTCCCCCCACAACAGATCTCAGTGTGTGATGCTCCCCTCCCTGTGTCCATGTGTTCTCATTGT
>PVKP010038044.1:0-21183 GCA_004027715.1 Plecturocebus donacophilus
TGGCTCACACCTGTAATCCTAGCACTTTGGGAGGCCGAGGTAGGTGGATCACCTGAGGTCGGGAGTTCAAGACCAGCCTGGCCAACATGGTGAAACCCCATCTTTTAAAAAAAAGAAATTTTTTTTTTTTTTAATTAAACATATGAAGGTAAACACTGAAGGAAGAAAAAGGGTTGAAAGATTGTGGAAGAAGGGAGCAGACAGAAAGCAAGGGTGGTCAGAGGGAGTCCAGGAGACCTCTGGGGTTGTTTTAGACCTGGTAGTACTTACTTTATTTAAAACAACAAATGATTTAAAAATTTTTCTTTTTAAAAGACAGGATCTCACTCTGTCACTCAGTCTGGAGTGCCGTGGCACAATCACAGCTTACTGCAGCCTCAACCTCCTGGGTCCAAGTGATTCTCCTACCTCAGCCACCTGACCCAATCTCAAAATGAAAATAAAAATTAAAATAAACCAAAATGAATAAATAATGTACGTGATGCGAAGTAAGATGTCTATTTAAGTCCTGGAAAGTCCTTACATTTAAGTCCTTAAGTGTCTATCCCCAAATTCATATGTTGAAATCCTAACCCATAAAGTGGTGATATTAGAAGTGTGGAAAGTAAAAAAGTTCTTCTTTAAATCTTTATTTTTTGTTAAAAAAGTAAGTGTGCTAATAACTTTGTTAAGCCCTATCTTATGTAGCTGTTAGACATGCCATGCTTGCAGGCACGTAGTACATTCTATGTCCTTGTACTTTAACAAAGATATCTGTGCTGGATGTGCTCAGAGGCATGTCCCAGCTTTTCATTGCCTTTACCTGTTTAAAAAAGTTTGAACTTATTAGCCAATTGGGTTTTCATTTAAATTGCAAGTTCTGGCTCCAACTAACAAAGATTAAACACAGCAGTAAAGACAACCCCAAATGGGTAAGGTATAAATATGTCTGTTTTCCTTTATTCATTGTACTCTCGTGGCAAAATGGCTAGAAAAAGTACCCTTCCTGCAGTCCAGGAAGTAAAAATTGCGTTGCTAAAAGATCCTTTGTCTCAGTGCTAAATTTTCTTTGCACCACCAAGCATCTGTTTCCAACAGGAGGCAGGGCCTTTGGGAGGAGATTAGGTTATGAGGACAGAGCCCTCATGAATGGGTTAGTACCTGTAAAAGAGAGAAATGGCTGGGCATAGTGGCTCATGCCTGTAATCCCATCATTTTGGGAGGCCAAGGCGGGTGGATCACAAGGTCAGGAGTTTGAGACCAGCCTGGCCAATATGGTGAAACTCCATCTCTACTAAAAATACAAAAATTAGCTGGGCATAGTGGCATGCATCTGTAATCCCAGCTACTCAGGAGGTTGAGGCAGGAGAATCACTTGAACCTGGGAGGCAGAGGTTGCAGTGAGCTGAGACTTCACCACTGCACTACAGCCTGGGTGGCAGAGCGAGACTCCATCTCAAAAAAAAAAAGAAAAGAAAAAGAGAGAGAGAACCTAGAGAGAGACCCCTTACCCCCTTCCACTGTGTAAGTTACAATGAAAAGATGATAGCCTGTCAGGGAGTGAGGTCACCAGACAACGAATCTGCCAATGCCTTGATCTTGGACTTCCAGCCTCCAGAACTGCAAGAAATAAATTTCTGTTGTTTATAAGCCACAGTCTATGGTATTTTGTTATAGCAGCCCAAATAGACTAAGGCAAATCCTTTGCCCATTTTTTAATAAGCTTGTCTTTTTGCTGTTGAGTTGTAAGTGTTCTTTATATAACCTATATACTAGAACCTCATTAGGCATATGTGACTGATCTTTTTGACTGCGGGAGCAAAATCTCTTGCCATTTTTTGGTAGGATATTCTCAAAAACCCAAGGTTTCAGTTTGAGCACATTTACCACAGATTAAAAATCCATATTTTAAATGAACATCTAAGAATATCCTATACTTCTTTTTGATTCAGTAGCTTCTGCTACAGAGGTACTATTAATATTCATCATTGCACCACTGCATTCCGGCCTAGGTGAAAGAGGAAGACCCTGTCTCTTAAAAAAGAAAATTAAAAGTCATAAACACTCTGGTTTGTAAGGTGAGCAGCTTTTTTTTTTCCAAAAAATTAGATTTTGGAGGCTTACTGCAGTCACATGCTCGGCTCACTGGTTCCAATGGTCAGGCATAATTTATCTCTCAAACTTCACTCACCCTTATTACTTTGATACAACAGCAATATCTTTGCCACCAGGTTCTCAAAAGTGACAAATTTTCTATTTGTTCAGTGCATACAGTTTCTTTTTTTTCCCAGATTTTCAAAAGTGAAAAAGCAAGATTCTGCTTACTTTACAGTCTTTGAGTGGTATTGCTATTTTAGAAGATGGATCACATGAATCACTTGGCTTCTTATACTCCTCAGTCACTGACCAGTTTATATACGCCCCATTTTGCCACACTGGGAGTTTTTAGAACCCATTTATTTTCCAGAAAAGGAAAGTGAAATAATTTAGAATTTAGGGTAGAGGCCAGGAGAGGTGGCTCACGCCTGTAATCCCAGAACTTTGGGAGGCCAAGGTGGGCGGATCAGCCTAGCCAACATGGTGAAACCCATCTCTATTAAAAATACAAAAATTAGCTGGGCATCATGGTGTGTGCCTCTAGTCCCAGCTGCTAGGGAGGCTGAGGCACAAGAATTGCTTGAACCCAGGAGGCAGAGGTTGCAGTGAGCCGAGATCACACCACTGCACTCCAGCCTGGGCAACAGAGTGAGACTCTGTCTCAAAAAAGCACACAGAATGTGAGAAAAATTATTTGCTAATCATATATCTGATAAGGGACTTATATCTAGAATATATAAAGAACTCCAACAGCTTAATAATAAAAAGACAGTTTTTAAAAAGGCAAAGGATTTGAATGAACATTTCTCCAAGGAAGATATGCAAATAACTGATAAGCACATGAAGAGATGCTCAACATTGTTACTGTGGTTATTAGGGAAATGCAAATCAAAATCTGGAATGAGATAGCACTTCACATTGATGAGTCTAATTAGACTTTAAAGAGACAGAAAATAATTGATGTTGTTGAAGATATGGCAAAAGCAGAACCCTTATACATTGTTGGTGGGATTGTAAAATGATGCGACTGCTTTGGAAATAGTTTATCAATTTCTCAGAATGTTGAACAGAGTTATTTATGACTCAGCAATTCTACTCCTTGGCATATAGCTATGCTCATTGAAAACATGTGCACACACAAACGTGTACACAAATGTTTATATCAGCATTATTTATAATAGCCCAAAAGTAGAAACAATTCAGATGTCCATCAACTGATGAAAGGATAAATAACATGTGGTATATCCATACCATGGAATATTATTTGGCTATTAAAAGGAATAAAATACTGATAAGTGCAGCAACATGAATGGACCATGGGAACATTGTGCTCAGTGAAAGAAGCCAGACACAAAAGGCCACATTTTGTATGGATTCCATTTATATGAAGTGTCCAGAAAAGAGAAAAAACACAGAGATATAAAGTAAATTAGTGGCTTCCAACGGGCTGGGGGAAGAGAGACAATGGGGAGTGACTGCAAATAAGTATGGAGTTTCTTTGGGGTTGAAAAAAAGGTTCTAAAATAAGATAGTGGTGATGATTACACAATTATATGAATATACCAGAATCCACTGAATTGTAAAAGGGTGAATTTTATGCTATCTGAAATATATCAGCCGGGTGAAATGGCTCACGCCTGTAATCCCAGCACGTTGGGAGGCTGAGGTGGGTGGATCACCTGAGATCAGGAGTTCAAGACCAGCTTGGCCAACATGGTGAAACCCCATCTCTACCAAAAATACACAAACTTAACCAGGCATGGTGACAAGCACCTGTAATCCCAGCTACTAGGGAGGCTGAGGCAGGAGAATCTCTCGAACCTGGAGGTGGAGGTTGCAGTGAGCTGAGATGCGCCACTGCACTCCAGCCTGGGCGACAGAGCAATGCTCCGTCTAAAAGAAAAAAGTCTCAATAAAACTATTATATTAAAAAACAAAAACTTGGTGATTTTTTTTTTTTAGGCAGAGTCTTGCTTTGTCGCCCAGGCTGGAGTGCAATGGCAATCTCTCGGTTCACTGTAACCTCTGTCTACCAAGTTCAAGTGATTCTCATGCCTCAGCCTCCCAAGAAGCTGGGCTTGCAGTGGGATTGCAGGCGTGTACCACTACACCTGGTTAATTTTTGTATTTTTAGTAGAGATGGGGTGTCACCATGTTGGCCAGGCTGGTCTCAAACTGCTGGCCTCAAGTGGTCCGCCCTCCTCGGCCTCCCAAAGTGCTGAGATTACAAGCACGAGCCACTGTGTCCAACCTCAACTCAGTGCTTTTTAAATTTACCAGTTGAGCTCAGAGTAAAATGAATTCTTAGACACACAAATATTGTTTTTAAGTGGGAAATTCCTCTATCTAGCCTCTCCGTTAATTAATTCGTCTCTTTAATATCTGTCAAGTTTTTTTATTGAAATACCACATCTTTCTTCCCAGGGCACTGCTGTACAGATTTAAGTAAAAATTTGTAGAAGCTTTTGAATTTTAAACAGACAAAAACAGAGCTTCTTTGATTATAAATGATGTAGGGGACCCGGCATATTCATCATATGCTTTATTTTTATTTAATTTTTAATTTTTATTGAGACAAGAGTCTTCCTTTGGTGCCCAGGCTGAAGTGCAGTGGCACGATCTTAACTCAGTGCAAACTCCACCTCCCAGGTTCAAGCGATTCTTGTACCTCAGCCTCCCGAATAGCTGGGACTACAGGCATGTTCCACCATACCTGGCTAATTTTTGTATTTTTAGTAGAGATGGGGTTTTGCCATGTTGGCCCAGGCTAGTCTTGAACTCCTGGCCTCGAGCAGTCTTCTTGCCTGGGCCTCCCAAAGTGTTGGGATTATAGGCGTGAGCCACCGAGCCTGGCCTATTATATGCTTTAATATGTAGTCCTATTTGATTAAATATGTATTTAAATAAACCATTTTAGCTAAAACTTTTTCTGAGTAATAGGAAACAATACATTAGACTATAAGTGAATCACTTTCTCTACTCTAAAACCATTAGTGGGACTTAGCAAAATAAGCAAGTCTTGCCCTGTAGCAAAATGATAAATAAATACAGCTTTTAGTACTATAAAAGAAGAAAAAAAGTGTCTTTGAGAAGGATTTGAGGGACCCTGCCATAACATAGATGGGTATAGGATGATGTGTATAAAGTCTTTAATAAGCCTCAAATATATTGTACTTTTCCTACTTTTAAAGAACTTATACCTTCTTGAGGAGGCAAGCTTTCCATGAACAGTGTAATTAAATGGCATAATGTACAAAAAGCACATGCTTTTGGTACACATTAAATAAGATCATCAGGCTAGGCGCAGTGGTTTACACCTATAACCCAGCAGTTAGGGAGGCTGAGGTGGGCAGATCAGTTGAGGTCAGGAGTCTGAGACCAGCCTGGCCAACATGGTGAAACCCGGTTATGTTGGTTAGGCTTTGTGTCCTCACCTAAATCTTATCTTGAATTATAATCCCCATAATCACCACAATCCCCACACGTCAAAGGAGAGACCAAGTGGAGGTAATTGAATCATGGAGGCAATTTCCCTCATTCTGTTCGCATGATAGTGAGTTCTCACGAGAACTGATGGGTTTATAAGGGGCTCTTCCGCCTTCACTCGGCCCTTCTCCCTCCTGTCGCCCTGTGAAGAAGGTATCTTGCTTTCCCTTAGCTTTCTGCCATACTTGTGAGTTTCCTGAGGCCTACCCAGCCATGAGGAACTGTGAGTCAATTAAACCTCTTTCTTTCCTAAATTACGCAGTCTTGGGCATTTCTTTTTAGCAGCATGAAAATTTACTAATACCTCTGTCTCTACTAAAAATAGAAAATTAGCCAGGTGTAGTGGTGTACACTACTTCAGCTACTCGGGAGGCTGAGGCACGAGAATCACTTGCACCTAAGAGGCAAAAGTTGCAGTGAGTTGAGATTGCACTCCAGCTTGGGCAACAGTGAGACTCTGTCTTTAAAAAAAAGGAAAAAAAAAAAAAATAGAAGCCGGATGCGGTGGCTCACGCCTGTAATCCCAGCACTTTGGGAGGCTGAGGTGGGCCGATCACCTGAGGTCAGGAGTTCAAGACCAACCTAATATGATGGTGAAACCCTATCTTTAAAAAAAATAATAAAAAAATAAATAAAAGAGAGAGCATCAGAATTCATTTATTTAACTTTCACTAAAAACGTAAGTGCCTTCTATGTACCAAACACTGCATTAGACTTGGGCGTTGTTGTAAACAAGGTTTATGTTTAGGCCTCCTAAATAGCGATGTAGGACAATAATACAAAAGGTGTCAGAAGTTAGGATAGGACGAAGTGCAATAGTGATAGTTTCTTAGAAAAATCTTTGGAAAATTCTAAGCACAAAGGTTGGACTTGTTACCTGCTTACTAAAATGTGGCTGTTGCAGGTTGCAGCAGTCACATACACTCATTTTTTCCATGCAGAGCTGGGCTACTTGTCATGGAAGGAAGGTGGGCAGTATTTGGGCTACTGACAGCAGGCCAACTGTACCTTTTCTCTGTAAAGCAGGTAAGCAAAATACACAGTAAAGGTGTCCTTGGTGGTGCTGGCCCATGGCTGGCAGGGCTTATAAACCAGAAGATGTTACCTAAAGCCCTTCTACCCATGGTAACAAGGCCTCTCCAACATGCTGAGGGTTCACTCGTCTTCCAGCTGTACCTGGTGGGAGTCTGCTATATTTCCACTAGTTCCCCAATGAATGGGGACAAAGCTGTGGCTCTGCCAGCTAGGCCCAGGAAGTTATAGAGATAGACATATAATTATGTCATCAACTTTTCCCCTTCTGAGAGCCAGCTCCTTCCACACACACCCAGCAGGCTGAGCTTCATTGTTTCTTCTTCAGCCTGGGCACAGAGACACGTTTGTTTGTTAATGTACCTGAGCTGCTGCTGCTTTATTTTTATTTTTTATTTTTTTGAGATAGAGTCTCACTCTGTCACCAGGCTGGAGTGCAATTGTGTGATCTCAGCTCACTGCAACCTCTGCCTCCCAGGTTCAAGCAATTCTCCTGCCTCAGCCTCCTGAGTAGCTAGGACTACAGGCATGTGCCACCATGCCCAGCTAATTTTTATATTTTTAGTAGAAACAGGGTTTCACCATGTTGGCCAGGATGATCTGGATCTTTTAATCTTGTGATCCACCTGTCTTGGCCTCCCAAAGTGCTGGAATTACAGGCAGTAGTCACTGCACCTGGTCAATACCTGAGCTTCTTCTTCTTTTTTTTTTATTAATACCTGAGCTTCTTAGGCTGTTGTCTCTCCTTCCTGGAAATGCATGATATGTTTTCCTTTCCTCAACCCCTTACTTTCTTAGGGTTTTTGTTTGTTTTTAGCAACAGAGTGTTGCTATGTTGCCCAGCCTGGTCTCAAACTCCTGGGCCCAAGCCATCCTCCCTTCTCGGTCTCCCAAAATGCTAGGATTCCAGGTGTTAACCCTTTTCTAGGATGTCTAGTCTACTGGCTTTTACGCAGGACAGACATACTCCCTCAGGAACTCACCTCTATCCAGTTTTCCTGCTCAGGCTGCCAGCTGTTTAACATTACTGGAAAATTGTGCAATTCTAAGCAAAGAGGCTGGAGGCTGGGATTCTGTGCCAGTATTAGAGTCTGGGGTTCCCAGAGGACCAGGGCTCTGTCTCAGAGAAGATTGCTGTCGTTGTCACAGCAACTATTGCTCTAGGACGGCAGTGGTCAGAGAACCCCTGCGGTCTCTGAGATCCTCCCTTTTCCAGTCACCTATCTGTGCGAGGCCAGATTTCAACCAAAGCATTTCAACCAAAACACATCTCAACAGACTGAATGCAGATGTAGATAAGAGAATTCAGCTGTCTTCTATCCAGAGATTTACAAAAAATTAAAATTTTTGTTTTAATTTTAATGCAATAAATATTGACACAACCCATGTAAAGAAAATGCCTTGGAGCCCTCAACAATTTATTTTATTTATTTATTTATTTACTTACTTATTATTTTTATAAAAAAAGATGGGGTTTCACCATGTTGGTCAGGCTGGTCTTGAACTCCCGACCTCAGGTGATCCGCCCACCTTGGCCTCCAAAGTGCTTGGATTACAGGTGTGAGCCACCACGCCCGGCCACCCCTCAACAATTTCTAAAAGTTATAAGGGGGTCCTGAGATGGGAAAGTTTGAGAACTGCCACTCTAAGCTACTCTTGGCCCCGCTTTGTTCTTCCTGCTCTTCCTGAGGGATCTCATAAGACTCATTGCTTCAACTACCACGTCCAAGCTGGTGATTGCTGTGGGCAGTAAGTACATAAGCTTCTATGTGCTATTCTGCAAGTGCCTGGGGATAAGGGAAATAAGATTACTGCTGAGAGTTGAACTGGATAAATCCATATACAGCAGATATGACCCACCATTCACACACTCAACAAATATTTATTGGGCACCTACCCTGTGCCATAAACTCTTCTAGACACTGGGCTTACAAAACAGAAAATCCCTGAACATTCTACTGGGGTGAGAGATGATAAAAGAATAAAATGGAGTCTGGGTATGGTGGCTCATGATTGTATTCCCAGAACTTTGGGAGGCTGAGATGGGAGGATTGCTTGGGGCCAGGAGTATAACACTAGCCTGGGCAATATAGTGAGACCCTGTCTCTACAAAAAATTTAGGAAAAAAGAAAAAGAAATAATGTGACAAGGACTGTATGTGTGTATGAGTTTGTGAGTATATGCCTGTATTTTATTCCTTTCTTCTATAAATTATTCCCAATAGCCATTCTGCTGGTAGCCCTCCTGGGAAGTGGTGTTTACAAATTTCATCTTGGTAAGGAGATAGATATGATGTAAGATAAGTTCCTTCCAGCCATGGAGGTGGGGTGAGGAGGAGAGCCAGGAGAACAGACCTTAGGATTGGCAGCTCAGGGACAAGACCAGACCAGCATCCTGGCAGCACAGGTTGGCAACCATCCAGAGGAGAAAAACAAGAAAAACATGGGCTATGAGCCACCATGAGGCCACCTAGTCACCACCTCCAAACACCATCTTAAAAGAGGAAAAGAAAAAGGGAGAGAAACAGCTCTAATGGGGAATTATTAGCTGGAATGAGACCTTAAGTCCGAAGAATGAGATACTGTTATTGGTAACTTAAAGTTCCATTTCAAACATTTTATTTTCATGTCTGAGATGTACTGTGATAAAATTTCAGTCTGGATGCATTAACATTTTACTGTTGCTGGGCTGTGGTCTGAAGCCTTGAGGCAGAGAACGCAGGCAAAAATGGCTCAATTAAACCCTTCCTTCTCTTTTAATCTAAACCCCAATGTTACTACCACCCGATGGTCACATGGGAGAAAGGGGACTGAAAAGACTACCCCAGGAGGCAATGAAAACAGGATGCCGGTCTTTTTCTCCTGAAGGAAACAGTTCCTGTCCTCTTTGCCACTTAGGCTGCCTGGAAGGGAAAAGCAGAATTGGTCACTTATCACTTGCAGCCTGCATTCAAGAAAGAAGACAGGGCTAGAGAAGGAAATAAGGGCTGGTCTTCTTTTGAGGGTGCCAGAAAATTCTGGCCTTCTGATGAGATAAAAGACAGAAACAGAATCTCTCTCATGTGGCCCATCAGTGTCCCGGAATGACTCATCAGATTAGGGCTCCTTCGTGGAGTGGGAATAAAGACACGGGTCAAGGAGGAACCTGGATGCGCAAACTCACAGCATCCCTAAAAGTTAGGCCTTTTAAATGGAGAAACTGAGACTCAAGGTAGAGAAAATAAAGTGAAGTTATACACTAGGAAGAAAGCCAGGTTTTGAACCTAGATTTGACTGCTTTCAAAGTATAGCCAGTTCTTGCTAAACTCCAAGCCTCCCCACTTCTACTCCCCATTAGAACCTGTTTTTGTTTTTTTGTTTGTTTTTTTTGAGACAGAGTCTTGCTCTGTCACCTAGGCTGGAGTGCAGTGGTAGGATTACAACTCACTGCAGCCTCAAACTCCCAGGCTCAAGTGATCTCACTTCAGCCTCTTAGGTAGCTGAGACTACAGGTACATGCCACCACAACCCGGGTAATTTTTGTATTTTTTGTGGAGATGGGGTTTCTCCGTGTTGCCCAGGCTGGTCTTGAACTCCTGAGCTCAAGCAATCTGCCCACCTCAACCTCCCAAAGTACTACAATTACAGGTGCGAGCCACTGCACCCAGCTCAGAACCAGTTTTATTTAGTGTAGACAATCTTTCTTGCATCTTGCAGTCTTGTGTCTTTTCCTACTCAGGGATATAAGGTGAAATTTCTTGTCTAGAAGAACCACGGCTATAGCAATTATTCATCCAGCAAATATTTATTGAATGTGAGGTCTGTCCTCAGTTCTGGGTCATGAAATCAGTTCTATGATTAATTCAATTTCTTGAAATGTGATAAGCAGTTAAATGGATCCAGCCATAGGAGGAGAAATGATTGAAAAGTGAGGAAGTAGAGGATGAGAGGACAAAGATCAACATTCAGAAGCCCTAAAGTAGCTGAGGTTCCTCACTGAAGGTAGGACAGGAACTGCATTGTTTGCACAAAATGAAATGGTGGCCGTCAAGCTTTTCTTGGGGTTGGGGGAGAGCGTGTGCACATGGCCTGTTTCTCCCTGATTGTTTTCTGTGCTGATAGAATCTTGTTCCATGGATAGATTGTCCTTTTTTTTTTTTTTAATGCTGATTGGTAGTTTGTGATCCTTCCAATCTTTTCCTGAGCAATTCTAATCACCTTTCAACTTTTTTTGAGGTGCTATACAAAGCAATCTAATTGTCAGCATAGACCAATGTTTGTTATGCAGTTAACCCTAGCACAGAGTTGATGTATCCACTCTGGTTTATCCATCACAAAATTTAAATCCCAAACCTACCACAGTTTCAAACTACTTTCCTTCAGCCTTCATCAATGTAAGTTCAGGTAATATCAACCTAAATGTAGTTTGCATGATAAATCTGTTCTCTAAAATTATACGATGTTTTCCAAACCAAGTATGCTTAATTTTTAGATCATCTAGGAGGAAATAGAGCACAATAATAAATCGAAGGGTCCCTGAACTTCACCATCTAGGTGAAGCCCCAGTGACTGAATTTACTAGCTCTGTGACCTTGGCAGAATCATTGAACTTTTCTCTGCTTTTTCTTATATATAAAATGGGGATAATAACTTCTTTTCCAGAGTTGAGAGGGGAATAAATGAATCAGTATTGCTCAGTAGGAAATAAACTCAGTTTACATTTTAGTTATTAATTTTTTTCAGGCCAAGCATGGTGGCTCACGCCTGTAATCCCAGCACTTTGGAAGGCCAAGGTGGGTGCATCACTTGAGACCAGGAATTCAAGACCAACCTGGGCAACATAGTTAGATCCTGTCTCTATTAAAAGAAATTTACTAAAAAATTAAAAGAATTTTTTTCTTTTTCTCCTTCTTTCTTCTTTCTTTTTTTTTTTGTGGAGCAGGGTCTTGCTCTGTAGCCCAGGTTGGAGTGCAGTGGCATGATCACAGCTGATTGCAGCCTCGACCTTCCTAGCTCAAGTGATCTTCCCACCTCAGCCTCTGGAATAGCTGAGACTATAGGCAGGAGCTGCTGTGCCACGCCTAATGCCTGTTATTACCATCATTAGCTTTTAAGTTTCTTTCCTTCTGCTGCCTTCCATTTGAACAATTAAAGCCATTTATTTCATTTTTAAAAACTGATTAAAGAACTAATATTTATTGATTATTAATTCTTGGTGAGAGATGCAGAGTAGACAAAAAAGATTGAATAATAAAACTACCCCTTAATCCTAGGCCTAAGAAATACTTTTTTTTTTTCTTTGAGACAGAGTCTCACTGTGTTGCCCAGGCTGGAGTGCAATGGTGTGATCTTGGCTCACTGCAACCTCCTCTCCCCCTGCCTTCCCCCGGGTTCAAGCCATTCTCCTGCTTCAGTCTCCTGAGTAGCTGGAATTACAAGCATGCAGCCACCACACCTGGGAAATTTGTATATTTTTAGTAGAGACAGGGTTTCATCATGTTGGCCAGGCTGGTCTTGAACTCTGATCTCAAATGATCCACTCGCCTCATCCTCCCAAACTGTGTGACCGACTGTGCCCGGCCTATAACCACTTTTAAAACAACTTTCAAGAAATCTGGCCAGGCATGGTGGCTCAGGCCTGTAATCCCAGAACTTTGGGGGGCCACGGTGGGCTGATCGCTTGAGGTCAGGAGTTCGAAACCAGTCTGGCCAACATGGCAAAACCCCATCTCTACTAAAAATACAAAAATTTGCTGGGTGTGGTGGTGCATGCCTGTAATCCCAGCTACTCGGGAGGCTGAGGCAGGAGAATCGCTTGAACCCTGGGAGTGGTGGTTGAAGTGACTTGAGGTCATGCCACTGCACTCCAGCCTGAGTGACAGAGCGAGACTCTGTCTCAAAAAAGAAAAAAAAAAGCTATTTACTAGACTTTCTAAGAAATGTCTGAAATATTGATTATTTGGACTTATGGAAAGAAGAAACTCATTTGTACCAACATGCTATCTCTCTCCCCTCGACTGTTTCAGTAGGAATTTGTGTATGAGTAAACAAATTTCTACTCATGATGTAAAATTTTCTTTGCCAAGAAAGACAATGAATCATCCTCACTGTCCACCCTGTTTTTTGTTTTTTTTTGTTTTTGTTTAAACATGGGGTTTCTCCATGTTGGTCAGGCTGGTCTGAACTCCCGACCTCAGATGATCCGCCCACCTTGGCCTCCCAAAGTGCTAGGATTACAGGCATGCGCCACCACACCCAGCTAACTTTTTGTATTTTCAGTAGGATGGGGTTTCACCATGTTGGCCAGGATGGTCTCCATTTCCTGATGTCGTGATCCACCTGCCTCGGCCTCCCAAAGTGCTGGGATTACAGGCATGAGCCACCGCACCCAGCCATGCCTGTCAAATTTTTGAATCTTTAGTAGAGACAGGGTCTCCATGGTGGCCAGGCTGGTAATCAAACTCCTGACCTCAAGTGATCTGCCTGCCTCAGCCTCCCAAAGTGTTGGGATTTTAGGTGTGAGCCACCTCACCCAGCCAGGCCAGTATACTTACCACCACACTGCAACCCTGCCAGGCTGAGCTAAGAGCATCCTGTGCTGTGCCCAAATCTGACTTCCTACTTCTAAAACCACCCTCCTGTGACAGGGTGGCTCTAAAAAAAAAAAGCAAGGCCAAGCTGTGAAAGGTCTTTGAAAGACGAAGAGAGATATTCCGAAGCTGCAGGAGGAGAGGATGTACTCCTTGTGCTCAAAGCATGCAGACCTAAAACAGTGGTTCTTAGATCTGTCTTATTGGTGGAAGCCGTCTTTGAAGTTGGAGTAGCTTACCTCCTAGGTCTGCGTGAGAGAAGGCTGTTCTTTAAAAATCAATCACAGCTCAGCCTCTCAACTATGAAGAAGGAAAAGGGTGGTTTTGGAAAATAGGTCGACTTCAGGTTGGTGGGCCACTCCCTCTCAGAAGAAGCAGGATGGGGGTGGTGGAGAAGGCCTGAGGACTGAGGAAGAAGACAGCTCTCAAGGACTTTTACAGGAAAATAGTGTTACAGTCACCGAGCGAACACCTGAAAGAACGCAGAAACAAGTATACAAGATGTGCAGATGAATACCAGGCGGAAGGCGGACATAGCTACGTTGGCGAATATGTCTTTGAAGGAAACCCTAGCTTGTTTGTGTTTTTGTTCAGGAGGCTGAGGCAGGAGAATTAGCTGAGGGCCAGAAATTTGAGACCAGCCCGAGCAACTAGTGAAATCCTGTCTTGAGGAGGTCAAGAGAACAAGACCATCCTGGCCAACATGGTGAAACCCCGTCTCTACTAAAAATGCAAAAATTAGCTCAGTGTGGTGGCGTGTGCCTGCAGTCCCAGCTACTTGGGAGGCTGAGGCAGGAGAATCACTTGAACCTGGGAGGTGGAGGTTGCAGTGAGCCAAGATCACGCCATTGCACTCCAGCCTGGGTGACAGAACAAGACTCCATCTCAAAAAAAAAAAAAAAAAAAGAAAAAATTAGATACTTGCTTTGTTACTTCCATTTGACACTTCTATATGATCTTTTCATATTGAGTTTAGTCTTTTTAAAGAAAAAGTAGGCTGGACACAGTGGCTCATGCCTGTTATCCTAGCATTTTGGGAGGCCAAGGCAGGATAGCCTGAGCCCAGGAGTTTGAGACCAGCCTAGGCAACATAGGGAGACCCCATCACTACAAAAATATTTAAAAATTATCTAGGCATGGTGGCGTGTGCCTGTAGTCCCAGCTACTCAAGAGGCTGAGGTGGGAGAATTGCCTTAGCTTGGAATTTGAGGCTGTTGTGGGCCACTGAACTCCAGCCTGGGTGACAGAGTGAGATCTTACCTCAAAAAAAAAAAAAGAATAAATAAATAAATAGAAAAGAAAAAAAAGGTAACATTCTGGTGTGTTTATATTTTGATGAGACAAAGTATAAACTCTGTCTCAAGACAGATCAAATATGCAAAGTGCCTGTCTTATAGTTGGAGGCCTTCACCGCCCCCCACCCCGAGATAGGGTCTAGCTCTGTCACTCAAGCTAGAGTGCACTGGTGTGATCACAGCTCACTGTGGCCTCAAACTCCTGGGCTCAAGCAGTCCTCCCACTTCAGCCTCCCAAGTAGCTAGGACTGCACATGAGCCAACACGCCTGGCTGATTTTTTACGTTTTACAGGAGCCAGGCAACAGTGTCGCTCAGGCTGGTCTCGAAGTCCTGGCCTCAAGTGATCTTGCCATTTCAGCATCTATTGGTTCAACACCATGAACTGCTTGTATCTGCGTAGTGGATAGGAAGAGCCCATTGGGTGATTACAGTTATAATTCCCTTCTGGCAGATGAGAAAACAAAAAGGCGGAGAGGTTAAACGATTTACCCAAGGCCAATAATTAGTACTAGGTGATCCCAAATCTATCAGATCCACTTTAACCCACTATGATCGGGCTTTCTGCCTGCTGACCACACCACCAAAACCACTTTTTCAGTGACTTCTCCATTGCCAAATCCTATGATCAATTTTCAGTCCTGTCTTCCTCCACCTGTCAGCAGCATTTGACACAATTGATCACTTCCTCTTTCTTAAAACCTTTTTTTAAACTCTGTTTGGTTTCCAGCACTCCACCCTGTCCTCTTCCTGTATCTCTCGAGTCCCTTTCAACTAATCCTTCAAATTACCCTGAGCATCTCAGGGTTCAGTCCTTGGATCTCTCTGTTGGTATCCATTGCTTAGGTGCTCTTGATTTAAACACCCACTCCCCTATTTCTTCTTGAATGTTTCCCATTTCAGTGGCTCAGGGCTAAAGCTTAGAGTAATCCTTTAATGTTTTTCTCTCCCATTTCACACCTAAACCATCAGTAAATGATATAAAAAAATATATATATATATATAATATATATAATCTGAAATATATACATGTATATTGATATATAAAATCTTTTTTTTTTTCTTCCCTCTCCTCTTGTCAAGCAAAAGGAAAATTTTTTTTTTTTTTTTTGAGACGGAGTTTCAGAGTTTCGCTCTTGTTACCCAGGCTGGAGTGCAATGGCACGATCTCAGCTCACCGTATCCTCCGCCTCCTAGGTTCAAGCAATTCTCCTGCCTCAGCCTCCCGAGTATCTGGGACTACAGGGGTGCACCACCATGCCCAGCTAATTTTTGTATTTTTAGTAGAGACGGGGTTTCACCATGTTGACCAGGATGGTCTCAATCTCTTGACCTCGTGATCCCCCTGCCTTGGCCTCCCAAAGTGCTGGGATTATAGGTATGAGCCACCGTGCCCGGCCAGGAAAAGTTCTTTATTGGAGCCGTGAGCTGCACTGCCTGGGGTTGGGGGAGGGGTGACACAGCACTCCTTTAGCTGCCCTGGCTGATGTCTCACTGGGGCACGTGCTCTCCAAATCCACTAGTTCTGAGCCCAGCACAGCACTAGGACTTGCAGTTCTTGTGGCCTAGACTGCCATTCAAGTTGATTTAGGGCCCCAGAGTACTTCAGCCTGTAGTGCCAGGCTGGCCAGACTCAAGTTCCAACCACTGGGATGGGCAATTTGCCCCTGCCTAGGGCTGGTCTGAATGCTCCCTCTGTGGGTGAGTGTCAGCTGAGTTCAATCTGGTTTTTCTTTCTGTTGTGACAGGGCAGCACTGAGTTCAGTGCAAAGTCTCACAATGCTGGGCTTTCTGTCTCCCAAGCACACATTTCTCTGTGCCGCGCAGCAGCTGCTGTGGGGTGTGGGAGGGGAAGAGGGGTGGGTGGTGTTGGCAGTTCAAGACTGTCTTTTATGCCCGCTTCAGTGCCTTTCAGTGATAGGAACTTAAAACCAGGTACCGTGAGTGCTCACCTGATTTTTGGTTCTTATGATGGGGCTTTTTTTATGCAGATAGTTGTTAAATTTGGTGTTCCTGCGGCAGGGGAGGGTTGCTGGAGCCTTTTATTTTGCCATCTTGCTTCATCCCCAGTTAACAGACTTTTTGTGGCTTATCATTTCCTCTTGAAATGATCATCTGTTGAAAAGCTGAAATTTAAAAAAATGAATTATTATTGTGGTGACGGTTGTGCAACTCTGTAAATATACTTAAAATTATTGAATTGTACACTTCATATTGGTGAATTTCGTGGAATGTAAAAAGCCACAACAATTGTATAAAAAACTGAATTTGTATTTATTAAATATTATAATGACATTTGAAATTTAAAGTCAAAATCTAGCTTAAAATAGTGCTCAGTGTTGATTTTTGAAAAAATAATGAAGTAACCTACCAGAGCATAGCTCTAATAAAGGGAAAATCCACTGGAAAAGAACTAGGTCACTCATTATGTGTTTCCAGTACTTGTTAATACAAAACAGAAGTGAAATGGCACCATTGCCCAGGATTACGGGAGTTTGCATAAGGCTCCAGGAAATTCCTTACTTGCAACACTCTTTGGCCAGCGCTATATCTGCCCTGTCCTTTCTGAGAAAGCCCAGCCCGTGTTGTCTATGTACTTGTCCTTCATCTTTCTTTGCTTGTCAGTTGGCTGGTTATGCTTTACTGCTTGGAGTGTAACCATTTTTAGTCTTGACGTAGGAAGACAGCTAGAAGATAGTAGTAAATTTTGCTGACAGGAAAAAGGCCAAGTCAGAACTCTCATGCATGTAAATCATCCTGCTAGTTAGTCATCGTTCTCACCAATAACACCACCGATCTGGAGTGTGACTTGAACAGAGCAGCAGTGTGAATGCTCAGCTGGCCTGGTTTCTACGGACTTTGGAAAGCAAGCCCTTAGGTGGGACTGGAGTGTTCCGAGGTGGGGCGGGCTGAGTCACGTCTTCGCAGCTGCTCTTTTGTAATAATGACTCCTGACAGTCAGTGAGCAGTCACTGAATCTTCCAGTCTTATGCCTATGCTACTAGACTTTTTATGTTTATTTCCAAACTGAAATGCTTAAAACACCCAGCAGTGGTAGGCACGCTGCTGGATTTTTTTTTTTTTTTTAGGCCTCCATTCCGAGATGATAAACATTGCATGCCAGTCCTGTCGCTCTGCTTCTCCTCCCAGGGTGCCCCAAGCTCCCAGCTGTACTTCCAGCCCATCCAGGCTGGACAGCGGGCACCTCCCTGTCTCCTGCTGAAGGAGACACTACACCTTCCTGAAGCACCAGATCTGAGACAGTCTCTCCTGGCTTTACGCACTGGCTTTGCCACTTAGCAACTGTGTGACTTACGGGTGGTGAGTTGGCAGTAGATGGTCAATGCAAATAAATGTCTTTCCTGGCTGTTCTAGAGTGGACTTTCCTCTGATTGGAATTGACTTCATAATTTAGCACTTAACCTTAAACTCCCTTGCACCTTTGCCCACTATTTCACATGGTGTTCATTTTGTTTCCTTAGCCTAAAACCTCCCTGGGAAGACAGAAAACGCTTTATTTTCTTTTGGGGTCCTCTTAGAATGTCTTCTCCATTCACACAGCAAGCTTGTGTAGGCTTTGAATATGTCACAGTTGGTGGGTAGTTTAGTTCGTTGACACCACTGTTTTCAGTTCATTAGGATGGGGCAATAGGATCAGATTAGATGACGAGGGTGTCGGGGCATTGGGACTGTGTTGTTGGACATGAAGGACCATGGTTGACTACTATGTGGGGGTTGTCTCATTGCGTCAGTAGAGTTCAGTTTTTCAGAAGGTGGAATGCCCTCATTTACATCATCAGTCAAAACAGAAGGCTTTTCTTACAGCCTAATTCACGAAATGTCGATTTCTCTTCTTCTTTATGGATACCCAGTTGCCCTGGCCAGAAACTTGAGTCATTTTTAACGCTTCCCTCTTTACTTCCTTCAATGCCCAAAGCCGAGAGTGTCAGCAAAACCTAGTAGACTCAGCCTCTCTGTGTCTCTGCATTCTGGGCCTCCTCTCTATGTCCTCTCCGAGGCTTTATTCCGGCTTCCAACATGTCTGAGCATCTTTATAATAACCTCACAGCAGGTCTCCCTGTCATTCAATTTACCTCTTTGTCATTTACCTCCAAAATACTGCCACCAATATCTTAAACAACAGTCTGATCGTGCCACTCACCTTTCTATTATATACATATACTTTTTTCTATTATGTATGTGAATATGTATATATATATATATGCATATATATATATACTTTTTGAGATGGAGTCTTGTTCTGTCGCCCACGCTGGAGTGCAGTGGTGCATTCTGGGCTCACTGCAAACTCTACCTCCCAGGTTCAAGCGATTCAAGTACTGGGATTACAGATGTGAGCCACCACACCTGGCCAGATTGGCATGTGGACAAAAAAAATCATTCTGACTATAATATGGGGAATAAATTGAAGAGAGAAAATTAAATTCTAGGATCTTTTAATTACATTCGTAGCAGTTCTGCTTTTTTGGTACAGGCCTATACTTGACATATAGCTGATTCTCACTTTGTATAATTTCACCTTAATTTGCTGTGCCAAAGCAGGCAACATTGTTTTACAGGTTTTGGAAAGAAAAAAGCAAAATGGCATAATCAGTTGTTACATTATTTAACGTTATTAGGGCATGGAGTATTTAGCTGCCAGTTTATTTGCCTGATGCTAAAAAGTACAGTTCCTGCTTTAGAAAGTCCCCTGCTTTCCTGTGCTGGAAATACCCAGGGGTTGACAGTTCAGGAAGCCAATTCCAATTCTCTCCTCATGGACTTCCTTCTTCTCTTGGTTTCAGATCCACTTCTATATGAGTTTAAGATTTGCCATTTATATGGGAATTTACTGTATGAAAAAAAGTATTTCAAAACAGTAGAGAAAATATGAAGTATTCAATAAATAACATCAATATAATTGTCTAGTCATTTGGAAAATAAAATTAAATTCCTACCTCACACTAAAATCCTATGTTTGTGATCTTGGAGTTAGAGAAAGCCTTAAATAAAACACAAAAAAGAAAAAACATAAAGTAATGAGTAGGTGGGAAATATTTTATATGTAGGTATATGTGGATATAGATATTTAAATAGATATTTATCACATAAAACATGTATACAAGGCCGGGCGCGGTGGCTCATGCCTGTAATCCAAGCACTTTAGAGGCCAAGGCGGGCGGATCACCTGAGATCGGGAGTTCAAGACCGGCCTGACCAACATGGTGAGACCCCGTCTTTAAAAAAAAAATATATATATATATACAGACTACTAAAGATAAAAAAAGGCAAACACTACATAGAAAAAAAGGGACAAACGATATGAAAATGTAATTCTATAAATAGATGTTCATGTTGGGTGCAGTGGCTCATGCCTGTAATCCCAGCACTTTGGAAGACTGAGGTAGGCAGATCACCTGTGTTCAGGAGATCAGCCTGGCCAACATGGTGAAACCTCAGCTCTATTATAGATACAAAAATTAGCTGGGCTTGATGGTGGGCACCTGTAATCCCAGTTACTTGGGAGCCTGAGGCAGGAGAATTGCTTGAACCTGGGAGGCGGAGGTTGCAGTGAGCTGAGATCGTGACACTGCACTCCAGCCTGGGTGACAGAGCAAGACTCTTGTCTCTAAATAAATAAATATTCAATTTTATTAGCCATTATGAAAATAAGAATCCATAGATATACATATATCCATACACACATCAAGGTACAGGAAATGGATAGCCTCATTCACTGCCAGAGGGAGAATAAACTGTTAAAGGCACTTCTGCAGCAACTTGGCAGTACTTGTAAAATTAAAGTATATCTAGGATATGACCCAGCTATCTTACTTCTCAGTGTTTAGTATGAAGAAATGTTCAGACATATGGACCAAGAGACATGTGCAAGGATATTTATCTCTGTATTGGTTGCAAAATGAGAAAGCGGAAACAATGTAAATGCCCATCAATAAGAGAATGCTAAGTAAACTAGGGTCTATCCATGCCATGGAATACTATACAACAATTTAAAAGAATAAGGCATAACTGGCTGGGTGCGGTGGCTCACAAATGTAATCCCAGCACTTTGGGAGGCCAAGGCAGGTGGATCACCTCAGGTCAGGAGTTTGAGACCAGCCTGGCCAACCTGGTGAAACCCCGTCTCTACTAAAAAAAACAAAAATTAGCTGGGCATGGTGGTAGGTGCCTGTAATCCCAGCTACTTGGGAGGCTGAGGCAGGAGAATTGCTTGAACCTAGGAGGTGGAGGTTGCAGTGAGCTGAGATTGTGCCACTGAACTCTAGCCTCGACAACAAGAGTGAAACTTCATCTTAAAAAAAAAAAAAGAGTCAGACATACTGAGAGAGAGATCCAAGATGGCCGATCACTAGCAGCTCAGGATTGCAGCTCCCAGTAAAAGCGCAGAGAGCCAGTGGACGCCACACTTACCGATAAATTTTTGCTGCCCACGGACCAGGACATTCCCAGCGGAGGAGCCCCACGGGTCACTAGCGTGACCCTTTCGGCTGGCGCGGCTCTTGGTGCGGAGTAAACGGGACTGAGTCTCCTTTTGGATGATGTTTGGCGCTCTGGGAAGTCAGAGCAGTCCATCCAGCTGACTGAAAAAGGGACTGAGAAGCCAGACCGGAGACCCCCGGGCAGAAAAGCACCACGAATTTCAACGCTGCTGTCTTAGCTAGCGCTGCGAGTCGCACAGTGAAAAGTACATAGATTCCGGAGCTGG
>PVKP010038045.1:0-21185 GCA_004027715.1 Plecturocebus donacophilus
ATGTTTTACTACTAAGGCTACGTGGAACATAATTATACTTCTCTGAAATGGTTCTGAATGCATATTTCTGAATTATAGTACATCAGCTATAAATACTAGTTATCTTTGTAATGCTTCTGTAACGTTGGTGCAGACTTTTTAAAAGAAATTTCCAAACCATTACGGACGGATACTTTGTAAAACATAAAATCATGTTCTTATGGATATCACCACATTGTCAAACAGCTATAAAAATTCTTAAACATTTAATCTCATTTCCTGTACTAATCTTATTGTGGACTGGTGGCAAAGTATTGTCCTGCTGGCACTGGTGAGTAGACAGATCTGCATTAGTTTCCCAGAGCTGTCATAACGAATTACTACAGAGTGAGTAGCTTACTCAGAAATGTATTGTCTCACAGTTCTAGAGGCTAGAAGTTTGAAATCAAGAAGTTAGCAGGGCCATGCTCTCTCTGAAGGCTCCAGGAAAGTCTCTTCCTTGCCTCTCTCAGTTCCCGATGGCTCCAGGCATTTCTTGGCTTGTGGAAACATCACTTCAGTTTCTGCCTCTCTTCCCACAGCCTTCTTTCCTGCGTGTTTCTCTGTGTCTGTGTCAGATGTTTTTCTCATAAGGACACCACTCGTTGGACTTAGGGCCCACCCTTAATCCAGTATATAACTTCACCTTAAGTAATTACGTCTGCAAAGACCATATTTCCAATTAAAGACATATTCCAGGGTTGTGAGGGACATGATTTTGGGAGGACGCTATTCAACCCAATCCATTGGACCTTGCGTAAAATCACATAGCTTGAGGGCAGCTGCGTGGGAGGTGTGTTTAATGGAGAACTGAAAGAATGACATCCAACATGGCTGCTTTGCGGATGCCTTTGATACTATGGCAATGCAAATTTAAGATGAGTTTGTGTGTGTAGGTAGAAGAGTTGAAAATGTACATGCCCATTATGACCAGTAATGCAAAAGAAAATGTTGCCTTTTTATTTCCTTTAATCGATTCAGCTTCTTTCATGAACTCTTATCCCGCTGAGTTTTTTGTTTTGGGAAAAACAAAAAACAAAATTGAACTTAGTTCACTGCAGTCAACTCAGTGTGAGCCAGAGATTTAAACGGTTGCATTAGATAGCTCAGTGTGTTGGATGACTCAGTCTTTCAACATTCTCCTGCTTATCCTCCTCTTCAAAGGGGATTCTGTTGGTAAGTCCCCCTTATTAGTATAACAGAAGTGAACCATGCTAAAATATGTACTTTCAAAAATCATTGGTTTGATTATTACACAATGCTGAAAATTTTAAGGCAGACTCTCTGCTGTTGTGTTTTTTAAATGCGGTAATATTTTTTAAATGATGTTGCTTTTATTTTTTGAGACAGAATCTTGCTCTTTTGCCCAGGCTGGAGTGCAGGGGTGCGATCTCGGCTCACTGTAACCTCTGCCTCCTGGGTTCAAGTGATTCTCCTGCCTGAGCCTCCCAGATAGCTGGGACTACAGGCACATACCACCTCACTTGGCTAATTTTTGAATTTTTAGTAGAGATGAGGTTTCACCATGTTGGCCAGGCTGATCTTGAACTTCTGACCTCAAGTGATTTGCCTGCCTCAGCCTCCCAAAGTTCTGGGATTACAGGCGTGAGCCACCATGGCTGGCCTGATGTTGCTTTTAATATGGACAGGATGCATACATATATCCTTCTGTGCTCCAAGAATAATTTCACCATGTTTTATGAGCATGATAGACCTTAAGTTCCTGAATTTAACAATGGATTTTACCTGATTTTGCATTCTCTCTAGGGACTTTAAACTGGCTTGTGTTGGACTAGGTTCTTTCCCTTTCTCAGCCTTTATGTGTCTTCCAAGAGATAGAAATCTAGTTTCATGGAGTGGAAAAGTGGTGAATTCTGTGGAGTTGGGTGTGTCCCAGCTGCCTGCATGCCCTGAACGATAGAGTCCTGTCTATACTCTTTTCTCCTTCACAAGTTACTGATTTAGGAAGGCCTTTAGGTTGTCTAATAATAGCAAAGAGTTATGTTGGAGATTACAGCTATGAACAATCTCAGGCATGTGCTTCTGCTCCCGCAAGGGCAGTTCACATTAGAAACTAACTCTATCCTTCCTCATTGTGCACCCTGGGAGAGATCACAGGCCTCTTTCCAGTTGTCTCGTGTATGTTGTGTATGTAAAAGAATTCCTTAGATTCTTTTCTTGGCAGCATTTGGAAAATAATGTTAGGAATCAGAAACAGATTTGTTATTTCTGTGCTGAAACAAGTGCATTTTTCAAGTGAGCTAGCAAGCAACCATTTGCTCTGGAAGGTCCCTAGCCCCTTCTTAAATCTGGTAATAGGCTGTCAGATAATCAGTGAACAAAGTTTTTGCTAGTTGATTCTGAGCACCATTTTGGAAGACTTTTAAAAGTCACAATGCAAAGCAACCCTGTGAATATTGCATCTGTGTGACTCTGGACATTTTACTCTCATACATTTAGATGTTCAGTTTTATATAAATTATCAGTGGCTTTTAGAACCATTGTTCTACAATTCTTCCTTGTTCTTTCCTCCTCCTTTCATTTAAAATTGCTTATAATTGTTTGTGGGTAATCTACCGCTATCACGGGGAATTCCCATTTGCTCAATCTGCAATTTAAAGTAGCACTTTTAATAAACACAATGGTAATAACCTGCATTTTTCAAACTGGTGAGGAAAGCCCTTGGAATTTAATAAATGAAACAAAGCTGGTTAGCCCTTTGTTTTTTTTTGTCTTTCCTTTGAAAATGTTATCATGCTTTTTAGTTCTCTTCTTTTCCTTCCATGAATAGTCAAAATCTGGTTTTTAAATATGTTGCAGTAGAAGCCAGATTACCATGCTAAGTAGGTTATGCAGTCCTGTAAATTGAGATGGACTGAAAGAGCAGTTGACAGAGTTTTGCTGCCTAAAGCGAGAACTTGGGGTCTGCTTGTTTCTGGAGCATGCTCTGTGCAGGGATTCATGCTTGGGTAGTTTGGTGGAACTGAATCAAATGACTTGAATTACTGAAAGCATTGGCAAAGATTTCAGTTAAACTCTCCATTTTAATATCTCCTGTTCCATTTCTACCTATTCTTGTTTATTTTGTTCGCTGATTTTCATGTCTGTCTTTTTTAGACCCTTAAACTAGCTCACCTTAACTGTCCTCCTCTGTGATGGCTCACTGGGGAAACAGTATTACACCTAAGCCATATTGAACTCCTTCTAGTTACAAAGATGTGATCAGTAGTCTGCACATGTGTTAGTAAAGGTGATAGTTAATAGGCAGGGCAGATAGATTCGTGTGATAAAGCCAGTTTAACTCTCAGGACATCATATCATCACCGTTAACCAGGTACAAAGGGGTATGTATTTTTCTGTGTTGAACATCAGAAGAAAATATTGCTGAAAACAGCCTGAGGGTCTTTAAGCAATTAATAGGTTTTGCATGAGTAAACAGTTTGGCAGGATATGGTATTGGGGATGTGGGGTGGAAGATGGTTAGTCTTAAATTGGAAACATAAATTATTTATAAAATCATATGTAGTAGGCCAGGCATGGTGGCTCATGTCTGTAATCCCAGCACTTTGGAAGGCCAAGGCGGGTGGATCACCTGAGGTCAGGAGTTCAAGACCAGCCTGGCCAACGTGGTAAAACTCTGTTTCTACTAAAAATGTAAAAAAAAAAAAAAAGCTGGGCATGGTGGCGGGTGCCTGTAATTCCAGCTACTCAGGAGGCTGAGGCAGGAGAATCGCTGGAACCTGGGAGGTGGAGGTTGCAGTGAGCTGATATTTGCCATGGGACTCCAGCCTGGGTGACAGAGCAAAACTCTGTTGCAAAAAAAAAAAAAAAAGAAAAATTGTATGCAGCAATTGCACTTAAAATGAAGAGATCTTAATTTGACAGTCAACAGAATGACAAACTATTTGGTTTAATGTCAGCAGTATTCATCTTCTATCTGGTGATTACATGACATTTATCAGTCTTTGTTTACTTAGATTACATTTAGAACTTTTTGTTGTTGTTACTGTCAAAATGTGGTTAATTCTGAGAGACATTGAGACAAAAGGCCAGGCTGACTTGACTGTGAGTTCAACTTGGGGGAAGGAGTGCATGATGAGAGAAATGTGAGTTCTCATCGCCACTTTTTCTTTGGAATGTCTTCTTGTAACATAAAGATATAAATAGCATAAAGTGAACTATTTAGGAGCCACAAGTTGCAGCATACTTTAAGTGCATTAATATATACACAGAATCGTTTTCAAAAGGTCAGAGGATAACATATATTTGTACTTGTGAAACTTTGCAAGACAGCATTTGAGAGCAAAAGAGAACATCTCTGCTTTACTGACCACAAGAGGCCATCTATGTTCTTCATCATTTCATTTCACTGAGTGAGTTATGTAAGGTTCATTGTTGCTGGAACTTTCAGAATAAAAATTGGGACAGATGCCTCTGCCCACTTGAGGGCGTGAGCATTGGGAGCAGGGTCAGGGGAGGATGAACAGTGACTTGATGAGTGGTACCTTAGGAAAGGGAAGGGAAAGGGACCCACAGGAGCCTGGCCGATGAGCCTGGCAGATGCCCAGACGATGCTTGACTTGGTAAAAGATCACGTGGGGAAACTGGGTTGTACTAGACATTGAGAGTAGCAACTTTTCTATTTCCAAACAGAGCAAATGAAAAAAGGGGCCTCGGAAAATGTCTTGGTGTTAGCTACATAGGATGGCATGGCAAAAGAAAATAAAGTATGTGAACACACCTCGCCCCCAGTGGTGGCACTCCATTTCTCCTTCCTTAGCCGTCTCCTACAAATTTTCACTTTGGCTTTATCTAGATCCTTTCCTAATTTTAAGAGGACAAAGGAAGCTCTAGTCCCTTCTTTTTTCCTGGAAAAGGTTTGCTCTAACAAAATACCCGGTATTTTATGCAAAAGAGGCCAATATTATCCCATGGTGGCTGATTTATATGTCAAAGGGTATCCAGGATTTGTCGATATTTTGAAGTACCTCTGAAGTTCATCAGCTCTGACCAAAATATTTTGATAGAATTTGGAGTGTGTTATTTCACTGTGTGTTGATGAGCACTTACCATGCAGTCACTGTTTGTACCTCCAGAAAACTCTTCCTCCCTGATGCTCTGGACTTCTCACCAGCCTGGGTCTCTGCAGCCTCGAGACTTCTGACTGTTTTCCTGCCCACAGTAAAGGTGCTGCTGCTTTGCCAGCTTTTGGGAGTTCCTCTTTCCCCCAAAAAGGGGGTAAAAAGCAAAGCCAGAGACTTTTTAAAGGGTTTCCTTGCTAATCATGACCCAAATAACGAAAATAATTAATACAGGTTTGTAAAGAATATTCAAGAAATCCCAGCTCTAGCCATTAATCATATCAGCTTACCCCTTGAGCAAAGATCTCCTTAACGCTGAGAATGGATTCTGCCTAATAAAATATTGAGGATTAAGTAATAACTTACATAAGATGCTGGTATTTTCTCTGTAATATATAGCGATGTTATTTAAATTTGACCTCTCTAAGGGCCTAATTTGGGCTTGTGACAGTAAAGACCAATTTGTCCCCTAATTTGCAAATACGGTATTTCTACATAGTGAGAAAGGCAGATGTATTTCTCAGTTTTCATCACAGCATATTTATGCCAACTTTTAAAAAGTTTTCTGGACGTACACAGTTGTATAAATACATCCAGATGAATAAAAAAGTATTACAAGTCACATATATTGGCAAAGGAGTGTGGTAGCAACACAAATATTTTGAAAGCTATGTAAGCCAGTGAGAATATCCTGATACTGCTCTAACAGCTCCAGCGGAACTGTTCGCTGCCACAGCAATTGAGACAAAACCTTTCCTTTTTGGAAATGTTCCCTGGCAGAACAAATATTTGATACAAATTTAAAACAAGATTTGAACTGCTCAAGATGGTGCCTTTTATAAAATTGTTTTATTTTTACAAACTCTCTCCATATCAGGATGAGAGAAATCTTTGGATGGGTGGTTTTATCCTTATATAGGTGGAAATCTCCTTATTTTAGGTTGGCTGCTGTACTGAGGAATTGGGAATGAGCTCCCCTTAATCATTGGGTTATTTCTTTTCTTGTTGTATTTCTTCTTTTGTCAGTAATTGGCAGCCTATTTTTCATCTCAGAGAGAATAGGCCAGGGAGTGTAAGAGTTGTCCAACTGAATTGTCAGGCAGTAAATTATGATGGAAGTTTAAAACAAGTAGCATACTCAGAAGGTGACATATGTTGGGAGTGGGGGGAAGGGAGGGAGGGAATTAGGACGAAAACCTAATGCATGCAGGGCTTAAAACCTAGGTGACAGGTTGATGGGTACAGCAAACCACCGTGGCATGTGTATACCTATATAACAAACCTGCACGTTCTGCACACATATCCCAGAACTTACAGCCAAAAAAAAAAAAAAAAAGATGACATATGTTCATGTCTCCAAAAATGTGCAGTCTATAAACGCTGAAAAGATTGAATGCAGATGAGTCAATTTGTGATGTCTGTAAGCATGATTTAAATATAAAACATTAGTTTGATGTTTGCCATCGCTTTTAGGTTTGGATTTACAGGGCTGCTCCTATAGAGACAGTTGATGGAGATGGCAGCTTTTCTGTGTCCAGTGAGAACTTCTGGTGCTAAAACAGCCAGTGCCATTTCTGCTTACCACAGAAAGTCAACTTTGGTTGGTATGGCACATATCCTAAATCCTTATTTGTGTGGGGTTATTTGACTTACGATAACACACTTTTGGCTGAAAATGAGTTTGTCTTAGTTGCTCCCCAATCCTTCCTCACCTTCGTGAAATCATAGAATGGATCCATTGTTGGTGTGTTATCTGCAAAATATAAAGTGTCTATGAGCTAGGGGATAACTGGAGCCCCTAAAATAAATGAGATTCCTTTAACACATGCCATACCACAGGTTTCTCCCAGACTGCTGTTTTGGACTGTGTTTAACTAGATTTCCTTTACTCTAGTTTTCCTTTACCCTCTGTTTGATTTTGAAAAGCGACCTTCAGCCTCTGTGTGCGAATAGCTACCCTCCGTTGTCTCTTGCTTGACGTTGGCCCCCAGCAACTAGCTCAGTGTGATGTCTAAAATTAGATCAGTCTGTATGGATGCCCTGTAGGGAAGTGAGGAACAGGCTGTCTCTGCCAGAGTAGATCTTCACTGCACAATGAAAATTCTCACTTTAAGGTAATTCTCTAGTCAATATCATGAGTCTTTTGCTGTTTTACAGTAAGGCAATCTGGTATTAGGTGTATGTTGGTAAGTCCCACATTTCTATCTCTAGCCTAGACCCCTCCCCTGAACTGCAGTTATGAATATCCAGTTTCCACATTTTCACCTGAATGTCTAATTGACCTCATGAACACATCAAAACTCCTGTCCCTTAGCTCTATCTAGTCCACCGCAGACTTCCCCATTTCATGGCAAATCCATCCTTCTTGTTGCTTAGGCCAAAAACCTTGAGGTCATTTATGACTTCTTTTTTGGGAACATGTTGTCGGGTAGGGGAGACAGGGTGTTCTTGTTCTGTTGCCCAGTCTGGCATGCAGTAGCACAGTTACGGCTCACTGCAGCCTTGACCTCTTGGGCTCAAGTAATCTCACCTCTGCTTCTTGAATAGCTGGGACTACAGGCATATACCACCATACCTGGCTAGTTTTTTAATTTTTTCTTAGAGGTGAGGTCTTACCGTGTTGCCCAGACTGCTCTCGAACTCTGAGCTCAGTCAGTCCTCCCACCTTGATCTCCCAAAGTGCTGGGATTACAGGTGTGAACCACCGCCCCCAGCCAACTACTTTTTTTTTTTTTATTCCCCACATTCAGTTTGGCAGAAAATTCTATTGATTCTATTTTTAAAAAGTTTTTCCCCATTATCTGACTACTTCTCACCACCTAAACTGCTAACTGCTTGGCCTGAGTCTCATCTGGATTATGATAATAGCTTCCCTTTACAGCCTACTTTCAACCCAGTAGCCAGAGTAAATCTTTTAAGACAAGTGATATCGCGCCAGTCCTTTGCTTTAAAGCCTCATTTCACTTGGAGTAAAAGCTCGTCTTGGCAATTTCTCTTGATTTTTGAAATATCAGTCACAGGCCAGAAGTAAACCTAGGAAGAGAAAGTCTGTTTTCTAAGCTACAGAACTTGTATCTGCATCAAACCTTTAGTCTGACAGAAAAGGAAAACGTTTCCCTGCCGGGAACTACAGTCCCAGGTGAGTCGTGTTCTTGTTTGATACTCCTAGAAGGTATGGACTTTAATGAGACGCCTCCATCTTTTCCTTAATGCAAGCGAGGATCGTTCCACCCCATCTCATTTTATCATTAAAAGTGGCAATCTGTGTACTAAATGCAGCCACAGAGGTTTACCTTTGGGCTTTATTAACTAAGTTTGATAGAATTTCTGTTGGAATTTTGGAAAACTGATTCCCATGGCTTTATTGATAGGGATTAAGTTAGAAGTAAACATCAGGGAGCCTGTAGAAATGACAGAACTAAAATGTTGAAGCAGGTTAGTTTTTATTTGTATGCATATATCTGTTATGCTGAGATTGGCGTGTGATGAAGTCTGTCAGAAAGTCCTCTGCTGGTGCGTGCAGGGTATTTTACCCTTTCAAAGTGCTCCTTTTCTTTCATAGCATTATTGAAATGGAGAGTAGGATCAAACCCAACTCATTGAGTGGGATTTGCATGTTCTATGGGACATGAATACCCTTCTGTTGTGTGGTTGTCATGTACCCAGGGTCCATTGGTTTTCCTCCTGGATTGTAAGCTCTTCGAGGGCTAAGTCCCTTAACTTGATCCAGAAGAATTCCAGTAGATAATTGCTGATTAAAGGAATGAAATATTAATGTTTAGTCTGGGTAAAAAGACTTTAACCATCACTCTCTATGAAAACAAATGGACTTCTTTGAGAATAACTTAAAATATAAAAGGAGAATTTACTGCTTTCGATGGGACTAAAAATATGCAGGCTGTTAATTACCAGAGCAAGAAAGATTTCCATCAGAAAAATCTGATGAAATGGTTTCAATCATTAATGGCTCTTAACATGTGGAAGCCGGTCATAGAGGAGGAGAAAAGTTAATGTGTTTCTAGAAATTTAAACATTCAGAGCAAATGAGTCTCAGCTTCCTGGTGACTTGGTCTTAGAAGTGGCAGGTCACCATTTGGAAAATGGCCCGTTCCCTGCTGGCCCTTCTCAAGCATCACTCTGAAGTGGCTACGCCTCTCTTGACTGAAGGATTAAGGCTTTACCTACCAGGGAAAAACACAGCCTTTATCTCAGCACTTTCCTTGCTCTTGCGTCTTCAGTGTTTTGGAAAAGCACTCCAATGCATAGTCCCGTGAATGGACAATTAATCATAGACAGAAAAAAAATATTTTTAGAACTATGAGGTTATTTCTCTTAGCAAATCATTATTTAAATATGTATTTTTTTTTTCAAATAATCATATTCATTGGACTCATATTTCATTTGGTCTTTCTACTCTTCGTTCTAAATTTTTAGGTCCATTGGATTATTTTCTAGGGTTCCGCTGTATGCATTTCATTCTATTGTCATTACATTTGTTCTCCATTTTCTATAAATGGGTTCACAGTCAAATCATTGTGTGTTTTTGTCTGTATTAGGTACTATTTGAGGAAGCTGATTATTACTCAGGACCCCATGTCAGAGTGCACCTAGAGGTACTCTGTTAATCTGTTGAGTAATTAAGTGCTTAGCCACATAAAGCACTTCATTCCTTCCCCTTTATTTCTGTGAACTGTTATGGTTATTAAAGGCTATAGGAACCTTGACCTCTGATAGGCTGCCTTTTCAGCTTCTGTCTTGTAAGTGAGTTCATCATTTTAATGTCCAGTTTAGATCTTACTAGATTACACATTCAGGATGAGCCTGGAATCTTACATGATGCTATTAGCCATGAGTAAAACTTCTGCATGTGACACAGAAAGACCCTTAACCTAGGAATCAGAGTTTCTAATCCTGAGTCTAGTGTTTATTGACTCAAAATAAGCCACTTAGCCACTCTGAGCCATTTGTTGCCATCTAACAAACAGAAGTGATTGCCCTGCTTGCTTGATGGGGTGATTTTTGTGGAGGGTCAAATGAGATAAGATACCCAGAATGTAGCCAGAACTAAGAATACTCTTTCCTTCTCCTCTTCCATTCTCTTGTACTTCTTGTCAATTCCGCCTCTTTAATATGTCCTGGAACCCATCCCTTCTCTCCAGCCCTTGGGTCACCACTGCCTCAGTGAGGTGACTATTAGCATCTCAGGCCTTTGTTATTAGGCTCCTGACTCACGAATCGTAGACTAATTACCTAGCATTCCTTCTCCAATCTATCCAGAATGAAAAGACAGATCATAACTGTTTCTTCTGTGCTTAAAAATTCTTCAGTTCCCCACCACCACTGTTCCATTGCCTCAGGATGAAGTGTAAATTCCCTAACATGATAGAGAGGAGCCCTTCATGACAGGATGCCTCCTTCCTTTCCTCTTGAGCTTTAGTTCTCAGTAGCCTCTTTCCCCATCCATATTCCCCATTTGTGTTCACTTCCTTTGCACGTGCCAGGACCCTCTGCCTTGAGGGAATATCTGCTTCTCCTCTGTTCCTTCAACCTGATGTTTAGATTAGACTTACAATGCCCTTGATACCAAGAATCACACAAATATTGGCTAAATGACTTCATTAATAATTGAAAAAGAATTAAAATATAATGGAAAATTCTGATGTATCATCTGGTTTAATATCAGAAACAGATTTGGCCAGGCATTTTGGCTCGCACTTGTAATCTCAGCACTTTGGAAGGCAGAGGCAGGCGGATCACTTGTGGTCAGGAGTTGAAGGCCAGCCTAAGCAACATGGCAAAACCCTGTCTCTACAAAAACAAAAAACAAGAAGATAACAAAATTAGCCAGGCATGGTGGCACACACCTGTAGTCTCAGCTGCTGTGGAGGCTGAAGTGGGAGGATCACCTGAGCCTGGGAGGTCAAGGCTGCATTGAGCTGAGATGGTGCCACTGCACTCTAGCCTGGGCAATAGAGCAAGACCCTGTCTCAGAAAAAAAAAATAAAAAGGTTGGCCAATGAAGTAGATCTAAGAAAAAAAAAAAAAAAAATGGAAAGCATTACCCTGCCTCCTTATTTGAAGTTACAGACTGACTGTTCATACCTGGAATACCACAGCCTGCCCCAGCTTTTCTCTCAAAATGATTTCTGTGGAATTGAAATGCACAAAGAATTCCAAATAAGATTATCTGTGGAGGAGAAGTAACTATGCCAAGAAATCCTAAAATAATTAGAATTTTATCTGGAAAATTATATTTAAGATGGAATACCACAATATTCTGTAAGAGTAAATTAACCTGGACATTGTCAACCAAAGGCAGTTATTCAAGACTAGGAGTGATGCTATCTATTACCTAGAATGGTGATGAAAACTAAAAATATGAACCCATTCAAGAAAATACAGACAAACAGTTTAATGATTGATTCATATCTTAGTTTGGACTGCTATAACAAAGTATCATAGACTGGGTGACCTATAAACCACAGATTTTATTTCTCACAGTTCTGTAGCCTGGAAGTCTGAGATCAAGGTATCAGCAGGAATTCTGGTGAAGTGTCTGTTCCATGTTGTTGCAGACTGCTATCTCCTCGTAGTATCTTCACATGGAAAAAGAGAGGAGAAAGCTGTGGCCTCTTTAAAAAATTTAAATTTTATTTCAGTAGTCAAAAACTGTTGAACCGGTGGTTTTTGGTTACATGGATAAGGGACTTATCAGATGTCAAAAAGGGACTTTTCAGATGTCATTAAAGTGACTAATCAATGAACTTACCACAGGGAGATTGGTGTGGATTATCCAAGTGGGCCTAAAGTAATCATGGGAGCATTGAAAGCAGAGCTCTCTCCTGTTGATGGCAGAAGGGGAAGTTGAGAGATTCTGTGGGTGAGGAGTCAGTGTGCTGTTGCTGGCTTGAAGACAGAGGGAGCAATAGGAGACTGAGAAGGAACTGAATTCTGCCAACAATGAGCTTGGAAGCTGATTTCTGCACAGCCTTCAGATGAAAGCCCAGGCTGTCTGACACTTAAGTTTAGGCCTTGTGAGACCCTAAGCAAGTCTCCCAGCCAAGCCTGCTGGACTGCTAACCTACAGAACTGTGAGATAATAAATGGGCATTATATGCAGATGCTAAATTCATGGTAAGTTGTTATAATAGCATGTGACTCTCATAAAGGCCGCATTGAGAATGAGCCTTTAGAAAGGCTGTAGAAAACTACATCATTAAAACAAAAAATGGAGTTGAGGGACAGGGGTGTCTTGCTTTGGGAACCTTTCTATTAGAAAGATCTGATTTCCAGTAGATCTTAATATTGGACTATGTCTGACAAACACCAACATTGAATGACCTTTGTGACACCTGCAAGGGAGTCTTTATTTCTGGCTGATGCAAGATCTTTTCCTGACCCCTGGAACATCATAGTTGACCCAGCACAAGCTCCGGAGTGTGTCTCGGACACTAAAGGCCCCATTGGAGACATCAATCAAGGGAATCCTGTGCTGTTATATGTTGACTTTGTGCAGGAGTGGTTAACAAATTCAAGGAATGAAGATTGTTTTGGGTAGTAGAATATCAAAGGCTCATTCTCAATTTTTCCAAGTGTTTTGTAAAAAGTAGGACATTTGAAATGTTCTCAGCACTGTTTTTCTAATGTCACCTTTATGAGGGCCATGCTGTTTGTCAAAGGCTCCCTCCAACCTCAAATTCTGGAAACATACTAATCTTGTTAATGAGAAGAGAGGATTTGATCTTGACTTCATTCCGGAAATACTGTATTCTCTTACTGCAGTTCTAAAAACCATTTATTTTAGTTGCCGTGTACAGGATAGGCAAAGACTGAAGTCTGGTCTGTGTTTTGCCAATGTGCAAATCTATCCATATTAAATATTAAAACAGTTGACTTGGTATCAAACCAGGGAACTATGGTGTCTCTATAGGATGATAATTAACAGCGGTTAGAATTAACAGAGTTGATGATCCTGTTTAATCCCTCACCTTTGTAGAAATTAAGTGGTTACTGCCTACATTTGCCTAGAGAACAAATCATGAATTACACATTTATCCCTCTCAAAACACCAAATAGCAAGATTATAGATAACTTCTTGAATGGCTAGTTAAAGAATGAAAATTTAAAAGGCAGGCTAGGTTGGCAGGTAAATTGTCACTCTCCACTTCCTTTCTTCTTGGACTCCAGAACTTGGCACAGTTGTCAACTCAGATCTGCCTTGATTTTTTTTTTCTTCTAAAGATGACCTCATCCATTCCTTCTGAATGGAAACCTTTGGCTCTTTCACTCTATTCTGCAGCTCTCCTTTGCTTCTCTATTACTCCAGCTATTCTCTGAGTATTAAGAATACATCTTAAAAAGTAATACAAGAAATAAAACCTTGATATTTTAGGCTTATCTTGTAATCATCTGGAATTACATTTACTTACACAGCTTTATAATTATATCAAATAACTTGCTTTCTCTCCACAGTCACCCTGAGTTTTATACGTATAATTTACCAGTTTCCAGTAGACTACAAAATATTGATTGGACTATGTCCCGCTTACCTCAGAGGAGGCATATAAGAGGCATAAATATAAAGAAAGGTCTGGCATTCCGTTCACAGGCTCTTGTTTGAGGCTTTCTAATCACTAATGACTTTGGCTCAGCCAGTAGAAGTATGTGGCGAACCACTTAACTTCCTGGGGTCCCAGCTCTTTCATCTCTACCACACAGATGGTAATTCCCTAACTTATAAGAGCTTCATGAACTTTAAATGGGGCAATGCATGCAAAGCTTGCCTGGAACCTGGCTAGACCCAGGAACTGTTAACTACTATTTTTCTTTCTGTCATGTGTGTGTTCAGTGCTACACAGCCTCTGAAAATCTAACTGGTATTTGTCACGCTGGAGCCTCAAAGAGGATCTTTTCACTTTGGGTTTTCAGTCTCCTAAGTGGATTGGTAAGGGGCGTAGTATGTACCCACTTCTTCCCACTGTTCATATGTAAATGCTTGCAACAAATGCCTGGACACTGGTAATCCAGCTGCTCTCTGACTTGCCATTTATCTTGAGCTATAAATTCAGCTGCTATTCACGGATGCAAATGAGGGGATTCGTTTTCATGGTGCTGCAAGTCTCATAAGCCTTATTACTCTTCTGTCACTTCAGATTAAAAAAAGGAACAGAAACTTTTTTTTTTTTAATTTTTGGGGCAGGGGGCACTTTTGCCCTCCTTGTTTTAGACTCCCAGACTGTCATTTGTGAGCACTCAGAATGATCCTCTAAATGTCTGTATGGTTTCTGGTGTTTCGAAGTGTTTTTTTCCTCCTTCTGTACTTAATCTCAGTTTCCCAAATATGTAATCATGAAAGAAATTCTTATCTGTACAAAATCCAATGCAGCCTCCCAGCACTGGTCTTGACCTCATATGTCAATAGGATAAAGAGGAGGAGACTGAAGAGCGACAGGCAGATTTGTGTTCTGCCTACACAGCTGGCTCAGTTTGCTTTCTTGTGTAAACGCTGCAAAGCAAAGACAAAATGCTAATGTGGGACACATGACAGGGTGGAGTGCCGTTCTAAAGTGTATCTTCAAGCTGAAAGAAGCAGAAGAGATGCTGGTGGAATTCCAAAACTGCCAAGAATGACAAACTTTTTATGGTTATTGTCAAGATGGATTCTGTTCAACTCAGACTATGTGTCAGCTAATTTTGAAATTCATTAATATAGTGGCTCAAAATATAAGGAAAAGAGGATATTTAAATTTCAAAAGCAGAAGTTTTTAGAAATTAATGATATAAAGTTACATTTTCAAACTCATGGGATGTGGCCAAAACAATATGCAGAGAGAAATTAGTAACCTTATATATTTTTTAAATAAAAAAGAATAAAAAGCTCCCAACTCGAGGTAAAGTATCAAGAAACATTGAAAAAACTTATCATAAAAATAGGAGAAAAATGGCAAACCTCTGGAGTTTGTTTCATACATTTACAGGTATTCTGGGTAAAAGTAGAGAGGGCAGGGAAGTGACAAGTACAGTATAAAAAGGGAAACGAGTGGGCACCGTATATGGTAAAATAGGAAGTTTCGTTTGTTTTTTCACTCTTATCACTAGGCTGGAGTGCAGTGGTGCAGTCTTGGCTTCCTGCAGCCTCAACTTCCCAGGCACACGTGATCCTCCCACCTGAGCCTTCCTAGTAGCTGGGACTGCAGGCAAGCACCACAAGGCTCAGCTAATTTTTGTATTTTTGTAGAGCCAGGGTTTTGCCATGTTGCCCAGGCTGGTCCTGAACTTCTGAGCTCAAGTGATCCACCCATGTCGGCTTCCCAAAGTGCTGGGATCACAAATGTGAGCCATTGCTCTGTTGCCCAGGATGGAATGCAGTGGCATGATTTTGGCTTACTGCAACCTGCTCCTCCCAGGTTCAAGCGATTCTCGTGCCTCAGTCTCCCAAGTAACTGGGATTACAGGCACCCGCCACCATGGCTAATTTTTCTATTTTTGGTAGAGACGGGGTTTTGCCATGTGGGCCAGACTGATCTTGAACCCCTGACCTCAGGTGATCTGCCCACCTTGGCCTCCCAAAGTGCTGGGATTAGAAGTGTGACCCACTGCACCCAGCCAGCCCAAATATTTTAAAATCATTCTTTTTGCCAAAAGACTTCCTTATCAGATCTCCAACTATTTCTTAAACACTTAAATTGTCATTAAAACTCCCCTATGTGCCCTCACTGTTTCAGCCCAGCTAACCTTCATTTTTATTTTGTTTTTTATTTGGCAACAAAGTACATCCTGATTTTATGGATTTTATGTATTCTAGCTTTGGATACATTATAGAATGAGCATATAGGACTAAATCCTTCCCCTCCCCCGACTTTTTTTTGAGTCAAGGTCTCACTTTGTTGTTCAGGCTGGAGTGTGTAGTGGAATGATTTCAGCTCACTGCATCCTCAACTTCCTTGGCTCCCATGATCTTCCTACTCAGCCTCCCTGAGTAGCTGGGACTACAAGCGTGTGCCACCCCACCTGCTAATTTTAATTTTTTGTAGAGACGGAGTCTTACTATGTTGCACAGGCTGGTCTCCAACTCCTGGGCTCAAGCAATCTGTCCACATTGGCTTCCCAAAGTGCTGGGATTATAGGCGTGAGTCACTGTGCTCAGCCCCTTCCTGTTTTTGATAGGGCAGAAACATTCTCTTTTTTGTCCGTATGACACAATATTGCACCCAAAATGGAACTTATAGCTCAACTAGTGCGATCCTACCATTACAGAGGTGAAAAATCCAACGCCCAGAGACATTAAGCTTCCAGATCTCACATGGCAAGGTGAGGACTAGAAATGTCCGTGGTGGGCCAAAGGCCTCTCTGCCTCCATCATTGTCCATAGCCAGCCCATTTGCCACTTACACCTACCTTTCAAGATCCTTTCAGCCAGATTTTTCTTTAGCTTTTATTACACGAAACGTTGGCAAGCAGGGCTCCCATCATTCAGATGATTTTTAAGTATTCTTTTAAATTTATTTCTGATGTTTAAGAATGGGCTTCTGATAACGTTTTATGTGATCCTTCAATATTTCTTTGTGTGCCCATTTGCTAGGGAAGAAAGCCTTTAAATCACTCTACTAGCATTTCCTATTTGGGAAACGTTTTGGCAACATCTCCTGAAGCTGACTATGTGCATACTCTCTTGACCCAGCGAGTTCCCCTGCTGGGATTATATCCACCATAACGAGATACTTAATGTTTACCAAATAACATGTACAAGAATGTTCATAGTGCACTATTCCTAAAAGCCCCAAACTGGAAAAAAACTAAATGTCCATTAGTAACACAATAGATAAGTAATTCTCTTACCAGTAACAATAAACATTTTACTGCTACACACAACCACGTAGATGAATCTCACAAACATAGAAGAGTGTGATTCCAATCATATAAAGTTCAAAAGCAGGCAAAACTAATCTATGGTGATTTTATTACGGTAATGGTTATGTGTGGGGATGGGGCTAGTGGCTGCAAGGAGGGCATGAACAGGAGGTCTTGGGAGCTGGTAATGATCTCTGTCTTGATCTGGGTGCTGGTTACATGGGTGTTCACTTTGTGGCAATTCGTTGAGATGTATACATAATTTGTGCGCTTTTCAGTACCCAATGAAAAGTCTGCTTAACACCAGGCTTAATTTTAGCTTTCAGTACCCCTGTTTTGTGTGCGTCTGTGTGGGGCGTGCTTCTCTGTTTACTCAGGTGACTGCTCATTCTTCAGAGATAAATAGGAGGGAACCTTCAGGGCCCCAGACCTGGCTTGAATTCCCACCCCACCACTTGGCAAGCTTAGGGCCTTTGAAAATTCCTTAGCTTCCTACTTAGTCTTCATTTCCTCAACTCCAAAAATGGGCATAATCACAGCTCACACATCTCAGGGCTGTTATGTGAGTTCAGTGAGATCATTCACATAAAATACCCAGCTCCGAGTAAGCCCCATTAACTTCTTGCTATTATTTTTATTTTACTTCCCTAAAGACTTTGCTGTGCTTTTATGACACAAGCAATCTTGCCATTTGGCCCCAGGCTAGACCTGCAGCATGGACCTATAGCATAGGATTTGGGCTTTTTCATTCTTAAATCCTCAAAGGAGATGTCACATACTAAATTACTCATCTGCTTGAGTACTTCAAATTCCTGACGATTTCGTGTTAGTAAAACCAATCAAGAATTCCCGTCTTGGTCTCCTGTCTTCTATTCCTGGAGCTTTTAATTGTTTTTTTTTTTTTTCTCTTTGAAACATCTCTAGGCTGGGTGTGGTGGCTCATGCCTGTAATCCCAGCACTTTGGGAGGTTGAAGCAGGACGACAGCTTGAGCCCAGGAGTTTGAGACCAGCCCGGTAAACACAGCGAGACCCTGTCTCAACAAAAAGTCGAAACAGCTAACTGGGTAGCAGCTCGCACTTGTAGTCCCAGCTACTTGGGAGGCTGAAACAGGAGGATCGCTGGAGCCCGGGGGTTCGAGGCTATAGTGAGCTAGGATCTCACCACTGCACTGCAGCCTAGGTGACAGAGTGAGACCCTGTTTCTAAAACGTGATAAATTTAAAAACTTCCCTTTAATTCACTGCCTTCTCCATCTCCCCTTCTGTCCTCTCCTCCCTTTGTCTCACCACTAATTTTTTTCCTCGTGAATGCAGAAAATGCTCGGTGTGGTAAAACCTTATGGACCTGACTTCCCCTAAGGACCTTAAGGGTATCTTTTTCCCAAATGAGTGATTCCTCCCAGGAATGTTCTGAAATCTCCATGAAGCCAGTTAGTTGATGGTAGACTACAGAATGTTATACAGAGAGATATGAAAGGGTGGAGGTGGGGGGATGGAGACCCTCCCTTTTATTGTATTAACGAAACTCATTCATTCAGGAAATAATTCCCTGCCTTTCCGCCTGAAGAGTATTGTCCTTCATTAACCCAGATTGTTAAATCTTGTTTTGTTATGTAAATCTAAAAGGCTTTTCGTATTCAGTGCACCATGGACTCAAACAAACTAAGAGAACTCAAAGAGAAAGTAACTTTCTTTTTGAGACAGAGTCTTGCTGTGTCACCAGACTGGAGTGCAGTGGCACAATCGTGGCTCACTGCAGCCTCTGCTGCTTGGGCCCAAGTGATCTTCCCAGCTCAGCCTCCTGAGTAGCTAAAACCACATATGCACCACCACACCTGACTAAATTTTATTTTATTTTATTTTATTGTATTTTGAGACGGAGTTTTGCTCTTCTTGCCCAGACTGGAGTGCAATGGCATGATCTTGGCTCACTGAAACCTCGGCCTTCCGGGTTCAAGTGATTCTCCTGCCTCAGCCTCCCAAGTACCTGGGATTATAGGTGCCTGTCACCACACCTGGCTAATTTTTATATTTTTAGTAGAGACAGGGTTTCACTATGTTGGTCAGGCTGGTCTCGAACTCCTGACCTTAGGTGATTCACCCACCTCGGCCTCCCAAAGTGCTGGGATTACAGGCGTGAGCCAGCATGCCCGGCCTAAATTTTATATTTTCGTAGATGCGGGGCTTTGCTATGTTGCCCAGGCTCCAAACATGCTTTGAAAAAGGAAGTTCCAGTGACGGATTTCCATTTTTGAAATTACTTTCTTGACTTCACATATCCTTCAGGGGCCATCCATTTTCCTATTTATCTTCAGAGCAAAATTTAATAATAAAAACGTCTGCATCTGATCTGCTTTCTCACCCCCACTTCAGTGCATCTGACTCTGGATTTCTGGCTCCACAGTATGATAGGATTCTCCTCCAGGGTGTTCACGGTTTCCATGTGGCCAGGCACAATGCTCACTTTTCTGACTTTGCCGCAGTTGTTAGCATATTCTAGGGAGCTGAAACCGTTTCCTCTGTTGGATTTCCAGAAGTCATTGGCCACACTTCTAGGCCTCCTCCAAGGCTCCTCCTCTTCTTTCTGACCAAGAGCCTTCCTCTTTTCTCTTCGTACCCTCTTCTCCTTGATGCTCTCTTTAAGTGGCTTTAAGTATTTTTTATAGGCTAATTTTAAAATTTTTAAAATCTCCTGCCCTGACCTCTGTTATGGCGCAGACTCTGTGCCCATAGGAGGTGTTTCACTTTGCCCATCTAATTGTCTTCCAGCAACTCTTTTCTTTTTCTTTTTTTTTGAGATGGACTCTTGCCCGGTCACCTCAGCTGGAATGCAGTGGCACAGTCTCAGCTCTCTGCAGCCTCCGTCTCCCAGGTTCAAGCGATTCTCCTGCCTCAGCCTCCCAAGTAGCTGGGATTATAGGCACCAGCCACCACGCCCAGCTAATTTTTTGTATTTTTAGTAGAGGTGAGATTTCACTATGTTGGCCAGGCTGGTCTCAAACTCCTGACCTCGTGATCCACCCGCCTTGGCCTCCTAAAGTGCTGGGATTACAGGCATGAGCCACCACACCCAGCCTCCAGCAACTCTTTCTTCCAGGTTCCCCTCTCCGATAAATAGCGCCACCAACCTGCACTCAGGGACCTTCAGCAAAAAACTCTAATCATCTTTGATTCTTCTTTCTTCTGTCTCACATCTAATCCTTTCCAGTGCCATCCTAAAGTGAGTGACAGAGACCAACTCTTCCAAAGCAAAGAATTTACTTGGGAATAGCAGGGGATTACAATCCAGAATACTCGTGGCAGAATACCATAGGCACATCCCAGGGGGGTGGGGCAGGGGGAAGCTGTTTTGTTTTGTTTGAGGCCGGGTCTCACTTTGTTGCCCAGGCTGGAGTGCAGTGGTGTGATCATGGCTCACTGCAGCCCCGACCTTCTGAGTTCAAGGAGTCTTCCCACCCCAGCCTAAGCAGCTGAGATCACAGGTGTGCACTACCAGTGAATTATTTTATTTTCTTTTCCTAAGCAATGGGGTCTCACTATGTTACCCAGGCTGGTCTCGAACTTGTGGGATTACAGGTATGAGCCACCATGCCTGGCCTGGGGGAGGCTTTTAAAGACAAAAAGGAGAAGTCCACCTAAGCTGTTTTGAAACAAATACTGTTGGTTACAGGGATCTGTTGTAGACGTTGGCATTAGCTAATTGGTGGAGACAATCACACCTCTTAGGTGTGAAGTTGTGCCGAAGGCTTATCTGAAATACTGTGGTTTTGAGGAATTCCTTGCATAGCTTCCATTACAGGTATACCTGGATGAGGGCCCCACCTTCATGGTCTCCCAGCTTCGTTCTGTTAGAGTCTGACATTAGTGGCTCCATTCTGATGCTGATAACTTTCACACTGATCTACCTCCACATTTTATCTTGAATCCACCCATTTGTCTCATTTCCAACAGTGGTGAAGCCACTGTATTTTTCCCTGGTTGATGACAGTAGCTTCCTGCTTTTACTTGCCCATGCACAATCTGTTCTCCACACAGTGGCCAAAGAGATCTGGTTGAAGCCCTTGTGTTTGTTGCAAAAAGTATAAATCAGTTGTTCTTTCAGGCTGTCATAGGCAGTATCTGTGGTAAAATATTTGAAATGTTTTGTTTTTGAGACAGAGTCTCGCTCTGTCGCCCAAGCTGGAGTGCAGTGGTGCAGTCTTGGCTCACTGCAACCTCCACCTCCTGGGTTCAAGT
>PVKP010038046.1:0-21181 GCA_004027715.1 Plecturocebus donacophilus
GGGGGTCAGGAAAACCTCTGAAAGGATGTGACCTTGAGCTGAGCCCTGAAGACTGAGAAACAGCCATTCATGAAAGGTGCCAGGAGATGGCATTGAGGCAGAGGCAAGAGCAGAGGTTTGGAGGGGAGAAGTGAAGGGGAGTGGCAGGAGAGCAGGGAAAGGAAGGCCCATCTAGTGCCTCAGCCCTCACCTGTCAGGGCACAGAGCTTGGCCTGTCTGGGTGAGGCTGTGGTCTCCAGCCTCTAAAAAGGGAAAAGAAAGAAAAAGGGAAGGGGTATTCTCATGATACCCCCAGGAAGAGCAGCCCCCACCCCTGCCATCAGTATCACCCAGGGGCTCAGCCGTGGGTCCTGGTTCTAAACCAAGCAGTACAGGTAGCAGGAGAGAGGAAGCCCCGGCGGGTGGGCCAGGTAGAGAGCAGACACCTACCCCTGGCTGACAGCTTCTTGGTGTTGATGATCTTGGCAGCATATTCTTGGCCAGCCAGCACCTTCACGCACCTTCGCACCACCGAGAAGGCTCCCCTAGGAGGACGGAGAAGGTAGAGAGGGTGAGAGAATGCCCAACGCTGTGTCCCCAGGAGATGTTGGAGTTCACGTGGCTGCCCCATGCTGAAGGGAGCCTTCATCAGAGCTGCTCAAGCTCCCAGGGGCTTCTGTGGCCCAACTCAGGGACAGAGGCCAGAGAGTCCCAGAAGATGGCTCCAGAAGCAGAAGATAAAAGGTTGGCCTTCAGTGAGAGGAGCCTGCCAATGTTATCAAAGGTGGGGTCACCATGCTATAGAACATTAGAATCATGTAGCGTTAGAACCGCAGAATTCATGTCTCTGAAAGTTTTTAGTTTTTTATTCTCTGAGTAGGTAATACATGGACATGGTTCCAAGTTCAAAAGATATAAAGGTATAGGTAGTAAAGGGACTCCCTCCCACCCCCAGACTGCATGCAGCCTCTGAGGTCCCCTTCCCAGAGATGACCACGGTTACCATGTCCTTAGTCTCTTCCCACAGACGTTGTCCCACCCATGAATGGTACTGGACTTTGTATACTGTTCTCCACCTGCCCTTTTTCAGTAGATAATATATTTTGGGAGATCCTCATCCCATATCATAGCCTAAGAGTTCCTTGTTACTTAGTCTGTAATTGTAGGGCTGTCCGATCCTTTATTCAGCCAGTCCCCTGCTGATGGGCGCTCAGATTCGTTTCCATCTTTAGCCATTACAAACAGTGCTACAAGATTAGCCGCGTATGTGTGCATTTGAATTACATTGCCTTTGTGTGCATGTGTTTGTGTGGGATACATTTCCAGAACTTGTGTTATTTGGTCAAGGGGTAGATGTCGTTTGCTGATTTTGATAATACAAAATAATAAGACAGATAATGAGAGACTGTCCATACTAAAGATTGTACCAACTCAATTTCCCACCAGTATGCAAGGGGACCAGTTCCTTTACCCTCATCGACACAGTGCATTACTCAACATTTTTGCTAGAGAGACAGGTGGAAAATGACAATTTGCTGTAATTTAATTTGTAGTTGTCATACTAAGAGTGAGGCTGAGCATCTTTTCATGTTTTAAGAGGCCCTTGGGATTTTATCCTCAAACTATTAGTAATTAGAAGAGAACTTGGGGCGAGGGCTGTGAGTTCTCCAGCTCACAGGGGAAACATTGTTGCCATGTAGAATGTGGCCCATTTCCTACCTCATTTGATTTTTCAGGAAAAACTACAAGTTTAGATATTGATGAGAAATTGCCCAATTTTTAAACACTGCCATCTATTCCAAAAGAATTTGAGGATGGTATTAGGCCAAACAAAACTTGTCTAAGGCTAGATCTAGAGTCTAGATGCCATTTTGTATTCTTTGCCACAAAAGCCATGTGGTCCAACCCCTTTGTATATAGAGAAGAGTCCCAAAGGGCCGGATACTGACCAGGGTCACCATTATTGCCACCCTAACATCATGCTAATGGCAAGAAGAGTTTCCTAGGCAGGCTTCCCAAACCTAAATGTCCATGGAAATCACCCAGGCACCTTGTTACAATGCAGATTCCGATTCCTTGAGACTTTGAGCTCCAGTGTAGCTCAGTGTAGATTGCTCAAGATCACATGGTTCCTAACAGGCAGAGCTGTGTCTAGAACTAAGATGTTGGCACTCCGTGTGACTTCCACACCAAGTAAGCCTTCCACTTCCTGGCATGCAGGGACATGCCCAGGTTTTTGACATGGCTTCGCCCATCACATCCTCCAAACTTGGGTCCCCCATCCCAAGCTTATGGGCACCTCTGAGCACACAAAAAGATGAGGCTGACAAGATAGAGGAGGATGCTGGCAGGCACCGCGGAAGCCTGCAGGCTAGCACAGATGCCTGCTCTGCACACCGCCCTGAGCACTGGCTTCATGTCTGGGCAGCAGGAAATGAGCGGCTGGGAAATTGAAGAAGGATGAGGAGGAAGGAGCCAGGATACGGACTAGAGACCCAGAAATATAACCTTGTGTGAAAGCTAGAGAGGGCCAGAATTCATGGGCACACAGAGGGCCCCGTGCAGTGGGGGTCCTTCTTGGGGTGTGCAGCCTGCCCGTATGCTACCAGGAAGAAAGCGGCAAGACCCCAAGCTCTTCCCAGAGACTCTCCTCTGCTCTGCGGCCCCTCCTCCGTGCTTCCAGAGCACCCCTGCTTAGAAAAAATTCACTCTTCTTCCGTCATTCCCACACTTCTGGCCACCAGCTATGGAGAGTTTTTTTTTTCATACCAGCTGATTCTCTGGACACCAGTTGGGTATCCTATAATTCAGTTATGAAACTAATGACCTAGAGTTAGTTCAGACCTCACAGGCTAAGGGCTAAGTTCCATAAGACAGTTCCCTTGCTTCAGATGCCAATCACAAAGAGTCAGTTATCAGGTTACCCACAACCCCCTCCTTTTATAATTTTCTGTGATGGCTCACAGAACTCAGAGAAACGCTTACTTTTACCGTGTGTGTGTGTGTGTGTGTGTGTGTATGTGTGTGTGTGTGCATGTTTACAATAAAGATTATGATAAAGGGTAGATGAACAGAGAGATGAAGAGGGGCACAGGGCAAGGTCTGGAAGGATCTTGAACACAGGAACTTCTGTCCCCATGGAGTTGGGGTGTGTCACCCTCGAGGCATGTGGATGTGTTCACCAACCCAGAAGGTCTTCAAGCTCCATATTTAAGAGTCCTTTATGGAGGCCTCATCACTAGGCATGACTGATTATTAACTCAATCCCCAGCCCCTCTCCTCTCCCTGAGAATGGGGGGAGGGGCTGAAAGTCCCAAGCTTCTGATCATGGTTTGGTCTTTCTGTGACCAGCTCCCATACAGGCACCCACCCAAAGCTGCCTCATTAGAACAAAAGATGTTCTCATCACCCAGGAAATTCCAAGGCAGATGGGACCTCCAAGTCAGGAACTGGGTTCTCAGACCAAATATTAGAACAAAAGATGCTATTAGTATCCCCAAGAGTTTGGGGAGCTCTGTGTCAAGAACCAGGGACAATGACCAAATATATATTTCTATATTTCTTGTTACATCATAATATCATAAATCTACATCCCCATCTAGCTCAGATTGGTGGTGGCTCTTCCTCCTGTTTATCTTTCTCACCCTGACAGTGAGTATGTGAGGGCCAGGACTTTCACTTTCTTCTCTCTGCCCCCAGTGGTTGACTACCCAGTGTTTGGTGCCAATAGAGCCTCCATGAGTGTTACTTGCAGGAGCAGAAGGTGGATTTCAGCAAGAGTGAGAGTAACTGACATGAAACAGGAGAGGAAATTTTCAAACAGGGTGTTAGGAACAGGAAAAGGCATCTAAGAAAGGTCGGGGACAACTGGTCTCTCAAAGGTGCCCGCCCTACCCAGGCATGGGGATGCACCCAAAGACCTTTAGGTCTCCATCTAGCTGGGGGCCATGATCCTCAAAAGCCCTTTGAGAAAAAATGTTGAAAGTGGCCACATCTGGGTAAGGTTCTGAGAACTCCAGGAAAAGAAGGGCAGAAGGCAGGGAAGGTTATAAGCTCCAGAGTGCAGGAGCTGGGTCTCATCCTGCCCACCAGCACCTGCCAAAACTTGGTCCAAAGCTAGAGCTCAATTAATATGTGTTGGGTGGAGGAGGGGATAGAGGGTGGGATGGTTGGACAGAGGGAGGGAGGGATGAAGATAATTTCTCCATTAGAGAGGCAAAACGCCATTCTAGGTAAAGACCTTAGATCAGTGGTTATCAAACTGGCTGCCTCAGAATCCCCTGGAGGATCTTTTGTTTATATTTTTCCTTTTTTTGAGACAGAGTCTTGCTCTGTCATCCAGGCTGGTGTGCAGAGTGGCATGATCTTGGCTCACTGCAACCTCCTCCTCCTGGGTTCAAGCGATTCTCCTGCCTCAGCCTCCCAAGTAGCTGGGATTACAGGTGCATGCCACCACTCCTCATTCGTTTTTTGTATTTTTAGTAGAGATGGGGTTTCACCATGTTGGCCAGGATGGTCTTGATCTCCTGACTTCGTGATCTCCCTGCCTCGGCCTCCCAAAGTACTGGGATTACAGGCATGAGCCACCAGGCCCGGCTGGATCTTTTTTTAAAAAAAAAAAAAAAAACAACAGATTCTGGGGAGTGGTGGCCCATGTCTGCAATCCACTCACTTTGGGAGGCCAAGGTGAGAGGATCACTTGAGCCCGGGAGTTTGAGACCAGCCTGGGCAACGTGGTGAAACCCTATCTCCACTGCTGGGCATGGTGGTGCATGTCTGTGGTCCCAGCTACTCAGGAGGCTGACGTAGAAGGATCACTTAAGTGCCGGAGGTGGAGGTTACAGTGAGCTGAGATTGCATCACTGCATTCCAGCCTGAGTGACAGAGCAAGACTCTGTCTCAAAACAAAAAGTAAGCAAATTCCAAGGCCCCACCCAGACCTCCTAAATCAGCATGTCTGGGTGTAGGCCCAGGAAATCTGCAATTTCATTTTAACTCCATCTATGGATGATTCTTTCCCAGGGAGCCCAGCACTGCCCAGTGCCGTCCGGGGAAGTCCTGCCTCATATCCTGCCTCCTTTGGAAATCAGCACAGATGGGGGCCAGGGAGCTCTCTGTGCAGGGAGGCCTGACGGGCCCCATGAGCCTGGGCCCTGGCTCAGTGAGCCGAGGCCGTAAGAGCCACGTCTATAAAACAAGAGAAGCCACACTTGCTGAACTTCCTCTTCAGAACAGCACCAAGTTTTTGTGTAAATTAGAGGCTCCTCACCAGGGGTCCATGTCATAGGTGGGGCAGTGTGGGAACCCTGAACCCTTGAAGGACACTCAGTGCATCCAAGTATAAGCAAGTGCATTTTTTGGAGGAAGGTAAAGGTGCATAGCTTTTATCAGTTGCTCAGAGGGGGGAGTTTCTCAAAACAAGTTTAGAGTGGCTGATCCAGAGGGTACCAGCCCTTCACAAGCCCAGAAGTTTTCCTCCCTTCAAATGTACATTCATCACTAAGCACCCTTTGGATCCTCACAGCAATCCTGTGAAGCTGGAATTCTGATCTCCCATTTAACAGATCAGGAAACTGAGGCCTCACGTGAGCAGGCATGTTCTAAATTGAGGCTGTGAAGAGAATCCAGGTCACTTGCACTTTTTCCTCTGACTCAGCCAAAGACAGGAGAATGTGGTCTTCAAGAGCAGAGGCTCTGGGGTCACAAAGACCTGTGGTCCAATCCTAGCTCACCCCTAAATGTGTGACACTGAACCCGACACATCACCTTTCTGCGTCTTCCTATTAGAGGGCAGTGATAGCCTTTCCCTCCTGGGTTTGTCAGGAGATGAAGTGAGGTAAATGGTGTGAAACACTTGGCACAGTACCAAGCACATGGGACATGGCAGGGGGAGAAAAGGGGGCTGAATGAGGCAAGGAAAGGGGCTGGGCTGCTACCGAGGCAGCCCCAGGCTCCATCCCTGCCTGCCATGGCTGTGGGGATCAGAGGAAAGTCACAGCAAAACTGAGAGTGAGGGCAGTGAGTCGGCAGCCCTAACCTCTCTTTTTATCTTCTGTTTTAAGAAAACCATATTTCTGTATTCTTGTCCCGCATGAGCAAGTGGCCACAGCCCAGAAGCCTTGGCAAACAGAAGAGCCAGCCCACTCCTCCTGTGGCCCTGAGCTGAGCAGGTGGCCAGCAGATGGGTGGGTGGGCTGGAGCTTGGGAACAGAACAGGGCTGGAGAGGCAGGGAGGCCAAGGTGGGGAGGGCAAGGGTGGGAGGCGATGGCCAAGGGTCTCAAGAGGAGGGGATGAGGCCTGGGTGTGAGGGCTGTGGGGGATGGCCATGGGCAGTCCTAAAGTGTCTGTGAAAGTGTTTCTGAACTCCTGGAGCGGTGTCGGGAGTGGTCCTGGGTGCAAAGGAGGAGGGATGGTGGAAGTGTTCCTGGGTGCAAGGGGTGGGTGTCTGGCCATAGGCGTGTATTGGCAACCTAGTCTAGCCCCTAAGCGTGTGATGCTATGGGGCTGTAGGTGAGACAAAGCACACGTATATCACCCTAGGTATGAAGCATCCATGCGAGCCAGAGGGTCACAGAATGTAGGCAGGGAGGGGTGTGTGGGGGAGAGACAGACAGTCAGACCTGGAGGAACTGAGTCTCAGCCCTCAGCCCTGCTGGGAGGACTTAGGCAGAGCCCCAGTGAGGGTCACAGTCTCTTCATCTGCAATGTGGAGGCTGGGGTAGGGATGGGGCTCAGGAATGCAGTGGCCTTCCAGCTCTAATGTTTTACACCAGTCCCAACGGAACTTCCTGTGATGATGGAAACACTCTGAGCTGTCCACTGCGGCAGCCACCAGCCACAGATGCTACAGAGCACTTGAAACGGGACCAGTGGAACTACGCACCCAATTTCTTATTCGGTTGAATTTAAATAACAACACGTGGGTGATGACTGCACATTGGAGAGTGTGGTTCTACAGGGAGAGGAGCAGAGTTCACATCATGGGTCAGCTACTTCCCTAGCAAGCTACTTCACCTCAGTAAGCCTGTCTCCTCCCCCTGCAAAATGTGGACAATAATGGCACCAATCCTATTTGTTGTTTCAAGGATTCAGTGAGATAATAAGGTAGGCAATGAGTCTGGCAGCATCCCTGGGGTATAGTAAATGCTCAAGGAACAATGCCTTGTGTAGGAATCATTATCCACGAAGGGAGGAGGACAGCTGGCATCATTAGAAACAAAACGGACATTGTCTGCCAAGCTTGGGGAAGAAGCAAGCCAAGGTGGAGGTGTTGTGGGAGCCACAGTGAGGTGGCTGAGCAGCCTGCCCCTGAGGTTAGACGGGCAGGAGTGTGCGCAGGCAGGGAGGCCCCGCTCCGGCACTCCAGCAGGCAGACGAGAGGGCACAGTGACAGTGGGTCCGGTGCGCAGTGGAGAATGTGGGAACGTGCTAATGGGCTGTGAAAAGCAAGATTCACGCTGGGAAATTGCTTTCTGGCTGCCTGGCAGGCAAGGTGTCCTGGGCGTAGCTGGCTGGCAGCCCACGGGGGCCCACCACCCTCCCTGGCCTGAAACAGCAGGAAGAGTTGACATGCAGCCAAGTGTGGCTCCGGGAGCACTAGATGGGGAGTCTGAAGTCCTGAGCCCTCACTCAGCTTGGCTACGACTTTGCTTATTCTTCTGGGCCTCAGTTTCCTCAATTGAAAGACGGGGGTGAGGAACACCAGCCCTGCTCCCTCCTGGGGCTGCTTGTGAGGGGTCTCTGCTACCAAAGACAGGTTGCTGCCACTTTTTCGAAAGGAAGCCTCTTCACCTTCACCCCAAGCCACTCAGAGCCCAAGGTATACCTGTGAGTCTCAGCAGACAGGAGCACTTTTGATCTTTTGCGGCCTTCTGGGGACAGCACGCTCACTGCACGCTTCCCTCCACTCTGGGCTCCGTGGGGTCTGACTGTCTGGGCCCCTTAGTGTAGTCTTTACTATCTGCCCTTCATTGACTGTTTCTCCAAACATGCTCAGGTCTCCCTCCTTCCAGAAAAATAGAACACCCCCCTCAAATAAAACAAAACCACCAAGAACCTTTCTCTCGACCCAGCAGCCTGGGCTGTTTCCTTCCTCCCTTTTTCTTTGCTGCCAAACTTCCAGAACAAATGTCCGACATCCGCCGCCTCCTCTTCCCACCTCCCACACTCCATGAACCCACCACAATCTGGCTGCCGCCCCCAGGGCTCCATGGAAGAAATGCTGGTGCCAGGTCCGCCCACCCATTCCTCCTCCCACCCTCACCACTACGCCTTACAGTCCCCCCGGGAGCCCAATGCACCTTGCCTGCCCCACCCCAGGTAGCATTTGGCCCCACTGAACACAGCTTTGAGCTCACCCTTCCTATTGTTTCTAGATCGCAGCGCTGTCCCGGCCTCCCCGGCACTGACAATGCCTTCCCTGCCCCACATTCCCTTAGCATTGCTGCTCCCCAGCCTCTCTCTGCCCGCCCTCTTACCACTCCCGCCCATCCCCTCTACCAGGGGCCATTAGCTGTGATCTCTGGGGAGGCTCTGGGCATTTGAGAACCCACTTAAAACTGTATTTAAATGATTCTGTGTCTGTGCATTGTTCTGGAAAAAGGATGCACAGTCATCAGCTCCACAAAGGAGTCCATGACTCCCCAAATAGTTAAAGCCGTTGACCATCGCCCAAGACTGAAATCCACATCCAGAGCCCCCTCCCGTCTTTGGAATTCTAGCCCCGTATTTTTAGCTACTCATTATCTTGCCTGGAAGCTACATGGCAGGCACCTCATAATCAAATCCCAGTCTCCTCCCCAAAATTTCCCCATTTTTGGTTAAGATACTTAAGGATTTCACTTCTCTGAGATGAGTTGGGGATGGTTTCAGAAAGTTCTTGGTCAATTGCAGATACATCTGTTATATGTGAGAGAATCTGCATCCAAAACCCCTTGGTGGTTGGTAACACAAAGCCCAGGCTGGCTGATTGGATCACCCAGAACGTGGAACCCAGAATAGACAGGGTTAGAATGCCCGGGGAAAGGGAAGGAGCTGGGGTCGGCCGCAGAGGCAGCACCATGCACTGGGCTAGCGTGTGGGCCACACGTGGCTGCATCAGAACCTGGTATAGCCCATCATGTTGCAGTCCACCCCCTCCCATTCCAAAGCTGAAGAAACTGGAACCAAGACTTTGAACCCAGGACTGCTGATTCATAGTCCATTGCTTTTTCCAATACGCAGTGCTCTCAGATCAGAGGGGTTCTGACCTCGAGGTCCACAGTTGGTCTTTAGAGTAGGAGGACCTGTGGAAAATAAGAGCATTCTGCGTGTTGCAGTGAGTGTGCATTTTTGGAGGGGGAGAGTATCCATAGCTTTGGTGAGATTCTCTGAAGGCTCCTAATTCCCAAAACAGTTAAGAAGCTGGAGTCTAATTCATTCAGAAACAATGAGAAGCTTTTAGGCCTCAGCTTACCCATCTGTGAAATCAGCTGTTGATAAGCAATTTTTTTTGTTTTTTTGTTTTTTCTTTTGTTTTTATCTTTTTTTTATTTTTCTTTTCTTTTTTTAAAATTTTTAAATATTTTTTGATAAGCAATTTTTAAGGCTTCTCTTTCTTCTTTCTTTTTCTTTCTTTCCTGTTGAGGCATTAGTGCCTTTTCTTAATAATCAACAAACAAAACACAGCTATTCAGGTTCTCAAATGGCAAACAGCTCTGAGAAGATGGGGCTGGGTGCACACCATCCCCTTTGCTTGACTCTCCCCACTTCTTCCCAGCTCTGTGAGCAGAACTCCACAGACCAAAGCATTATATATACAGCCAGAAAATCCCAGGACCTATCACTGAAACCACACCTCTTCCATCCTCCAGACCCCCTGCGGCTGCAGCCACCCACTCCCAGACTCCAGAAGATGCTGCAGGGACGCAGTGTGTTCGAGCTGTCCCACACTGCCCCCACCCCCAAACACCAACTCAGCAGAAGTCTCGTGGAGGACACAGAAGGGCTGGGAACCGGAAGAATCTGTTTGCTGCAGGGAACACTGAGCCAGCAGAAGTTCCAGCAGACGCCTTGTTTTGGCTGCGCAAGGGTTTGTCGAATGGGTCACAAAGAGAAAAACAAAAAAATTTCTATTTTCTTTTTTTGTTGTTGGTTTTTTGGGGGTGTTTGTTTATTTTGTTTTTTGAGATGAAGTTTCGTTCTTGTTGCCCAGGCTGGAGCACAATGGTGCCATCTTGGCTCACTGCAACGTCCACCTCCTGGGTTCAAGAGATTCTCCTGCCTCAGCCTCCCAAATAGCTGGGATTACAGGCATGCGCCACCACGCCTGGCTAATGTTGTATTTTTAGTAGAGACAGGATTTCTCCATGTTGGTCAGGCTGGTCTCGAACTCCCAATCTCAGGAGATCCACCTGCCTCAGCCTCCCAAAGTGCTGGGATTACAGGTGAGACACCTCACCCAGCCTCAATTTTCTTTTTACAGTGCTTAAAGGCAGGGCTAGAGCCCAGAAAGGCAGGGGACATGCCAAGGGGTGACTTTCTCCTCAGTCTTTCATGGCCTGGCCCTGTCCAGAGTATATACCACAAAGGTTTTTAGAGGTCCAAGCATCAGAGAGAGAGGCTTCCAGGGGTAGGAGAGCCAAGCACTGGAGTGGACAGAGGCTGAAGTGTCCAGTTCTCCTGTGTCACTGGCTTGTGTCACCGTGGGCAAGGCCCTCGACCCCTCTGGGCCTTAACTTGCCATCTGTAAGACAATGGAGCCCTCTTCCCTCCAATATGCTAAATGGAATACCCTGGCCCTAAACCGTCTCCCACTTCATTCTTGTAGCAAAGCATCTCCCCAGGTGAGGGTGGGGACTTGGGCAGGAGGCATGCAAGGAAGGTAAGTGAATGAGGGTGGGAATTTGCACATCTCTGCTGCCAGAGCACTAGCTCCTGAGGCCACAGCCAGCTCTGGGATGCAAGAGCAGTTCTGGCCATTAGAATGTCTTCCCTCTTCGGAGCTGAAAGCTCCCTCCCTTACTCTAGAAAGTCGGCAGCTCTGCCTCTAGGACCTATCAAGCCCCAGGACATCTCTGCAGAAACCACTGGTTGGGGAGGAGGGAGATGTAGCCCCCAAGAGGTCTATTCTGTCTGCTAAAGTCCCCCAGTTCCTCAGTGTTCTCTCACTTGATTCAGCTTCCAGACACTCACTACCCTGCCTGGTCCCCTGTTCCAGACAATCTACAGGTTTTTAATAGTCCTGCTAGGACCCAGCATCTAGAAATTGGGGTCAGGCTGAACAGGCCAGAAAAGAGTGGGACCCCAGGTCCCCCTAGGGCTGCATGCTCCACTGAAATACAAACCTCAGAGCTTTTGTCTGAGTTGTTCCCACTCTCAGGAACACTCTTCCACCCTCTTCCCTCTGGTTAACTCTTCTTCCCTCCTCTCACGTTCTCTCTCTTTTTAAAATAGAGATAAGGTCTTGCTCTGTCATCCAGGCTGGAGTGCAGTGGCATGATCAGAGCTCATGGCAGGCTCGGACTCCTGGGCTCAAGCAATCCTCCCACCTCAGCCTCCCGAGTAGCTGGGACTACAGGCATGAGCCACCACACCCAGCTAACCTCAAGGTAACTCTTATTTAGCCTCCAGCTCCCTAATGTCACAGCCTCAGGGAACTTTCCCTGATACCTCCCTCACCCCAACTAATCGAGGTCTCTTTGCAGCTCACAATGCCATGTGTGTGGCCAAAGCCCTTATCCAGTTGCATTTAAATAATGATTTCTGAAGTGATTTAATTAATGTTGGCTTTGCACCACATTGTGAGCCGCGCCAGGGCAGAGATCACATAAGTTTTGCATGTGGTACATGCTGGGCTCAACCTGGGGCTGGGAACAGAGTTTGTGCTCAGGAAATATCTGTTGAAAGGATGCAAGGGTCCTGGATGTGTTCCTCCTTTTTAAAAAAAAAAAAAAAATTCTTTAAAAAAATTTTTTTTATTTTTAATTTTTTTTCTTTTCTTTTTATTTATTTATTTATTATTATTTATTTTAGAGATAAATAAATAATATATCTATTATTTATTTATAGGGTCTTGCTATGTTGCCCAGGTCTTGCTATGTTGCCCAGGCTGGAGTGCAGTGGCTATTCACAGGTGCGATCCCATTACTGATCAGCACTGGAGTTTTGATCTGCTCCGTTTCTGACCCGGGCCGGTTCACCCCTCCTTAGGCAACCTGGTGGTCCCCAGCTCCCAGGAGGTCACCATATTGATGTCGAACTTAGTGCAGACACCCGATCGGCGTAGCGCATTACAGCCCAGAACTCCTGGGCTCAAGAGATCCTCCAGCCTCAGCCTCCCGAGTAGCTGGGACTACAGGTATGTGCCACCACGCCTGGCATGTTCCTCCTTTTATATGACCCCAAGACACCAAGGCCCTCAACCTTCTCCAGCACAGAGAGTCTCACTGGCCTTAGAGCCCCGCTGACTCTGTGGTAGACAGCCATGCCACATGAGGACCTAGAGGACTGGGACTGGGTCTCAGCAGGGTGGGCTGCAGCAGGCTTGCCTGGGGTGGGAGGCTTCTTACAGTGCCACGGAGAAGCGGGGAGAGAGGACCACGGGCAGTTCACATGCAGAAAGGGGCCTGAGGCAAAGGGGGACAGAGACAGAGGCAGAGGTAGAGAGACAGAGACAGAGTGAGACAAGAGAGATGGAGAGACGAGCACAGAGGGAGACAAACAGAGTCAGAGGGAGCCCAGAAACCCAGCCAGTGCCATCTTGCTCTCCCTGCACTGGGGGATGGACCAGTGCTCTATGCCCCGTCACAGCTAGTGTGTATGTGTGTCCATGTGCATGTGTGTGCTCCTGTGAGCTGTGTGAAGATGCACATGTGTGTGTGAGCACGCAGACATCAGCAACAGGATGCGGATGCTGCGCTCTGAGGCTCTGCCCACACCCACAGAGACCACCATGGCCCGGACTGCAGGGGATGCTGGCGGCAGTGTCACTGTGTGCTTGTGGAGGGAGGTGGGGAGGAAGGGAGGGAGGGAGGGAGGCTCAGCTGAGTGTCAGTGTGTCTCAGCCTGTGTGGGGGCGGCTACGCGGGGGTGGAGGGCTGCAGCGTGCACCAGAACATGTGCGTGCCTGTGGCTCTGATGGCTTGGAGGAGAGGGAGGAAAGCTTGTCCCTTCCCTGTTCCTGCCACCCCTTCCTTGAGATCTTGCCCCTCAATTTCCCACCCTTTGGCCTCTGGTCGCTGCACATCATCTAGTTCCCTAGCCCAGGCCCTGTCTCTCCTGTGGCCTTGGACAAACCAAGCCACTTCTCTCTAAGTGTTGGCTCCCAGAGGCCAAGGCAAGGACCAGCTATGCAACGAGCAGAGCATCTCCATAGTCCTTACAATTCTGATGTTCTGGGGGTCTGCAATTTCCCATGTGTGCCCTCCACAGAGGGAGGCTACAGAGGGTGGCATCTCTAATGGAGCATTGCCGTTGTCTCCAGAGGTATTATGATCCCCATTTTACAGATGGTAAAGCTGAGGCACACAAAGGGCAAATGATTCACCCAGGATGGCCCAGTAAATTAGAGGTGGAATCATGGTTGGAAAATCAGCAACATCAGAGTTCCCCTGCCCATGTGGCCACTGCTCTTCTTCCCTTGTTAGTGGGCAAGAGGAAGGACGTTCTCCAGCTATGGAACCAGCTGCAATCCCTCTCAGCAGTCTTCCCCCATATGCCAGGTGCTGGAGACCTGGACACAGTCCCCTGAGCCAGTCTCTCCACCTCCTCAAGCTGCGGTCTCCTCATCTGTAAGATGGATGAGTAAGCCCTGCCCGCCTCCTCCAGAGATGAGCTCATGGATGACGAGCCTCACCGGCCCCAAAGTGCTGTGGATAGGAGAGGGTATAAGAGGTGGAGGAAGAGTACGGCCCCCAGTTTTCGGGTGCATGGATGCTCAGTGTTCTCTCTCCAACATGGCATTGTCCATCCCCACATCGGCTCTGCCTGGGAAAGGCAGGATTGCTAAGCACATTCTACAGATTGAGTCCCACGAGAAGACTTGAGCACCCAGGCCCCAGGACCTCGGTGCAGGGAGCTGCCTCTGGGCCACACTGCCACCCATGGACCAGCCCAGGTGAGAAAAAGCACAGGTCAAGGAAGCTGCCCTCTCCTCCCTGTCAACCAGGCTGGCCAACTGCAGTCCCGACAACCCCGTCTCCAACCCCAGCTCTGCCTTGAGTCAGTTTCAAATCTGTTTCTAGAAAGAAAAGAGTGGGCTAAGCTCTCTCTCCAGTCTCTCTTCCTCCCTCCCTCTCCCTCTCTCAGGTAAAATCTCCTTCAGAGACTCTTCCTAGACAGCCCAGTGATGACACAGGCTGCAGGCAACTTCCTGCCTTTCTAACCTTTCCTGGGGGAAGATCAGAAGCCCGGAGAACGCCAAAGGCTGGAAAAGGTTCATTTTCCACTTCCTTGAACGTGACCCCTTCCCTGGGCCCTCTGGTGCATCTGTGTCCACCCCTTTGCCCAATAACCAGCATTCTTCCCTTTCTCAGAGAGGTCTTTGGAGAAAGTGGGCTATGCTGGGAGCTCGGGCCTGGCCACTTCAGGCCGCACTGAACCCTGGAACTGGTCCAGCATGCTTCCTGCAAGCTTCTGTGCCTCTAGAGTCTGGGCTTTTATTTCTCTCATCCTTGGGAGAGAAGAGGATTGGGTCAAAGGAGGAAGGATGAGCTCATCCTGGATCCCAAGAGACAGCCCCACCCCAACCTTCTCGGGGACCAGAATCAAGTTCTTGACTCATCTGAATTCATATGGTTCAGTGGAACCTGCAGTCCAGTAGCATCAAGAGGCTCCAGAAGCCCTGCCCGGGGCTCCGGCTCCAGTTACAGGCTCCCAGAGGGCTGCCCACCAGGGCTGGAGAAGAGCAGCTCCTCTCACATCCACAGCCAGCCCTACCTGGGGCTCTGCAAAGGCCTGCAGTCCTGAGCCAGACCTCACTGGGCAGGATGCCAGAAGCCCTCCAGAAGGCTTTGCCCGCCTCTCCAGCTGGGCAGCCCAAGGCCTTGAAGAAAGAGACCCAAAGGCTCCCATGTGCCCTTTGAGGGCCAACCTGGCTGCCTCTTCCAGTCACCCTGCTAGTGCTGAAGTGGGTTCTGGGATGGGGCTCAGCTTTTGGGTGGTGGCTGCAGTGTCCCAGTTGGCAGGAACCATGGGTTGTCAACTGAAGGATGTGCCCTGCAGGTACCCTCATGACTTCCTTCCACAGAAGAGGAGTATTTGCCTCCCCGCCAGCCGGCAGGGAAGCACGGCTTGGTCAACCTTCTCCCAGCCCTGGATGGACCGACTCCAGACAAAAGGTCCAAGCAGGTCCCGTTCCTCGCTTTTAGCCTTGCCCAGCCTTTTAGAACAACAACAGTCACCCCAGTAGCAATCGGCCCTGGGGTCCCGTCCTGCACCAGGCTCAAGACTGTGTCTCTGCATGCACCATCTCACTGAATCCTCACAGCCCTTTTTATCTCTAGACTACAAGTGGAGGGGAAGAGGTAGCACAGCCTGCCCGGTGTCACAGAGCTATGGGTGGTGAGGGACAGAGCCTGTGTCTTTAATGGCCAGGCAGGGCACTGCCCCTCCCTGCACCACTGGATGCTCAGACTGAAGCTGCTGTGCAGAGCAGGAGCCCCAAGCTCCTTAGTGATGTGCTCTGGCCTTTTTATACAGACGTCAGAGGTGTGGAACCAGCCACTTCATCCCCTTTTCTCCGATACAAGCTTCCGCAACCTTCGGCGCATACACAGCCTGCCTGATGTCCTGCAAGCTCCTGACATTGCATGCAACATTTCGTAGCTTTGTGCGTTTTTCCGGGGAACGTAGATTTAGACTTTCATCAGATTCCTGGAGGAATATGTGACCTAAAAAAGGTTAAGAGCACTGATGGTTCTGGAAGGAAGAAGCCTGAAATTGATTAAAGAAGGCCTAGCCATGCCTGTTACCCTCGGTTTTCCTGCCATGGCCACACCAGGGCTCCCTTGCCCCTGAAATTCCTTGTGAAGGCTCACGAAGGGTCTCTCTGCCAAGTCGTCCCCACAAAACCCAGTTTTAATGATATCCATCTCCTCTCGGGGCAAAACATCACTTTTATTTTCACTTTGAGTGCTTGAGTCACATCTCAACTCCATCTCACTGTACTCATGACGCAGTCCTGCCAGAAAACCCAGTCTTGGTCACTCCCTGAAAGGCAGCTTCGTCGCTAATCAGGGAATTCTTGGATTCTAGGCGCGCACTGGAAAACACCTGGAGAGGGGTCCCTGCACAAGTTTGTAGACAGCCTCAGTCCTCTAAGGAAGCCCCAAACATTTTGTTTCTGCCCCGACCCCCAATAAAAGCACATTCAGAAAAGCAGAAAGTCTGCAGATAAGAGTGAACACACACCTACACATGGGTATGTGTGCTCATGGGAGGCGGTATATGCCTGTAGCATAGCCTGGGTGTGTGTGTGTGTGTGTGCATCTGTGTGTGTGTGTACAAGCAGCCTTCTTGTATACAGTCACAGGGCCACCTCCTTCCTACACATATGCAGACACCAGCATGAGCTCACACATGCCTATAACACCCATACTACCACACAAGCCTGTGAGCCCAGGCCTCACACATGCACACACATGCGTGTGCACACACATGTACATCTTCCTGTGTGCATGACCCCAGCTTTCAAAGATGTGCATGTCAAGACCTCACAGGAACACCATTGTATCCACATCTCACATGAGCATCCTCACATACCCCTAGACCTCATGCACATGTGTCTTCCTATGTGCACACAGCTCTAACCTGCCATACATGTGCACATATAATGAGTCATGTCCACACCCTTGCTCTCATTCGACCCAGCCAACAGCACTCCTGTGATACTCACAGGACACACACTTGCACCCGTTCCTGGCACATTTGCATTTTCAGGCCTTACACATGAAGCACCCCTTCCTGGTGCACATGCATAAATGCTTGCACACTCTTTCGGGCCACACCGTGTACCTCAGTGTCACAATCAATTTCCCTCAAAAGTCCTTTTACAGCAACACACATCGCTCCTCCTCAAAATGCACACTGGTACAAACACATTCAGAACTCACACCAGCACACACCTGCCTCCAGGGCCCCTCCCCACTGTGCTCCTGCTGCCACAGCAGAAACCAACAGGGCATCGGTGCTTCTTTGCCCACAAGGCAAACTCTGCCTCCAAAATGCACCCAACCCTTGACCCATCCCAGGAGCCTCCAGAAACCCAACTGGGACATCCAGGAACCCTTTCCTGCCACTCAGCAGCCTACTGGACCACCCACAAGGGACTCCCCTCTTTCCTCATCCTCCCTCCCTTCTCTCCACGGCAGTCGTCAGGGCAGAAAATGAGCTCTAGGCTGGGCAACTTTGCCAAAGACCCAGAGCCGCTGCACCCTTCATACCCCAGCCCCTGAAACAGGAGTGCCCCCGCTACAGCTTGTCTGATTGCCCCTCCCCACCTCCCAACACCCGGGAAGCCTGTCATGCTCAGATGTTAACCCCTACTGTACCAATGCCCTCACTCCTGGCAGGAGCTGAGAAGGGGAAGGTGGGGAGGGAGAAGTTGGCCACTCTGGACAGTCACTGTAGGTGTCTAAAGTCAGGAAGAACTACCGGGCACTGGTGAATTCTCTGTCACTGCAGGTATCTAAGTGGAAGCCAAATGGCCACCTCAAGCAAAACTGGAGAAGGAATTCCAGCTTTGGACCCAGCTGACTAGGAAAATTTCTTTTTAACCCTGAGTCTCTAAGAATCTGTGTGTATCCAGGTTGTGTGTACTTGTGTGTATGTGTGTGTGTATGTGTGTGCGTGTGTACTGGCATACACTGTCAACCCTTCATCCCTACATACACACTCACCTGGCTAGCTTGGCACATCTGTGCACCCACAAACATGCCCACGCCTGACTCTGGACGCTCTGTGCACAGGCAGGTACCCCCAAACTCATGTAGTCTGCCTTCATCTGTATACACAGGAATGCTCCCCAAGCACAGCAGGCACACACACCCTGCTCAAGACCCTGACCTCCCCCCACCATGCCCTCCAGAACTCCCTGAGGCACAACTCACTTGCCCAATTCCTCGAAGAGCTGGTACTCTTCCGTGAAGCGGGTGCAGGTGATGGTGGCCATCCTGGCGCTGGGCTGGCAGGCGAGGCTTGGGACTGGGGGACCAGGACTGGGGCGCTGCTGCTCTGTTCCCGGACCTAGGGGCCACTCGCCTGCCCGTGCTGCCAAGTGCAAACAGAGAACCGGCTTGACTGACGAGCCCGGGGCTTCTGAGCAGGGCACTGTGGCTGCTCACAGCCTCGCGAGCCTTCGTCAGCATCCAGGTCCCCATGGCAACCACCTCCGAAACGCCCTGTTCCCGTTGCCCCGGTAACTGCCTCCCCAACACCTGCCTGCCTTCCACTGCGAAACCTGCTCTCAGACGCCCTGGCCATACCGCGCACAATACTGCAAGCCTGTGTGGGCCTGGGAGTGGATGGACCCAGCACCCCTGGGGTGATGGACCCAAGGAGGGGCTGGAGGAGGTGGAATAGAACAAACTTCATCCATAAGTGATCATTTCTCTTCCCACCTCCCCCACCTCCAACTGTGGGGCCCTTGTAGCAGACGGGATAGGATTAAGTGGGGCAAAAAGGCAGTTGCCATGGTAACGGCCAGTGGGTGCCGCATTCCGGATGGTCCCCAGGAAAGAATGACAGGATGCAGTTACCCTGGCAACTTCATCTCTGGAGAGACAGGTATTGCCCCGTTGCCCTGGCAACAGCTGCATTCTAAGGTTTACAGGGAAACGATGGCTAATTCACGGGGCTGGCTCTCCCTCTGTGGATCACTGTAGTCTCTGTAACTGTCTCTCTGTTGCCCTCTGTATTTTTTTTTTTTTTTTTTGGCTTCTGCCTCTGTCTTTCTTGTTATGCTTCTGCTCTCTCAGCTCTTCTACCACCGTATCTATCACACTAGCACTCTAGCTTGGCGGAGAAGCGCAGAGGACACCCCAGGACTCTGGAGGGAGCAGCCCTGAATGTTGCTACTAAGCAATACTGCCTCTCTTGTCCCTCAGCCCTGCTCACCCCCACCTCTCACAGCTGTGACAGTTGCTCCCCTCCAGAGCCCTCCTCTACAACCTCTCTCCCACCCCATGCCCCCAAGGGGACCATGGAGATGTGGTCTCCTGGGGCTCATGTCCCAGTTTTCTGCTTGTGCTTCCACTCAAGGTAAAAGAGGCAAGAAGCAGCTGTGGGGAGGTGAGTATGGCATGGCTTACCCGGGCTAGGCCACTGGCTGGAGACCTGCCCTGAAATCTTCATTCCCAAATGTTGTGGGCACCTTCCCTGCCAACTTCAACTCTTCAGGGCATCAGCCATACCTACAGCCACAAAATCTTGCTTCAAGATCTTGGAGTTAAGAAGAAAAGGGACTGGAGTTTAAGACTAAGGATCTGAGTTTGAGCTCTGATTCTTGGACATTTATTAGCTGCGTGATCATGGGCAAGTCACTCACCCTCTCTGAGCCTCCACCTCCTTTTCTACACAACAGAGGAACGAAGATGCCCTGCAGAGGAAGGCCATGGAGACTGAGTGGGCTAAGGGCTGTAAAGGCCTTTGGGAACTACATAAACAGGAGGCCTCTTTCTAGGTTCTAGAGGAGGAAAATGAAGGTTTAAAGCAGGCCCATGACCACCCCATCACTCTAGCTTGGACTTGGAATCCCAGACCCTGCATACCCCTTCCCCTCTGCACTCAGGAAAGAGGGTGCCTTGGCTCATTTCACAGTTTGTTGGGCTGAGGCTTCATGCCAGCACCTGCCCCCAGTGAGCATGGGTTGGAAAAAGGATCCAGCCATCCAGACCCTCAGCGATTCTAGCCCACCCCTTCTGAGCCTCCACATCGCCTTGCTAGTCCTCTCACTTGAAGGAGATGTTACCTGCTTCTTGGGATTCTCTAACCCCTCCAAGCCCCTGATTCACTATCCTACATCCAGGGGCCCCCTGGAGACATCCAGATAATGCCCCATTCTGCCCCTCCTCCTGGGAGTGAGGGGTGGGGGGGAATGATGGGCGAGCTCTTCCATTCAGCCACTGATCCCAGGAGAGGAAAGGGAGGGCGGCAGAGGGGAAGAGGGGAAGCGAGCAAGGGAGGAGAGGGGTAATGGCTTAGCCACTAATTGCACCATTACCACCTTCAGAAAAAGGGAAAACCACTCAGCTTTGTTTCTGTGCACAATATGCTTCCCGCTTCTGCCGCCAACGTTGCAATTCAGAGGCAGAGAGGAGAGGCCTGTGCCTGGGGGCTGCACAGCCGGTGGGCAGCGGGCAGGGCACAGAACACGGTGGCCAAGCTACAGGCCTCCATGGGGAGGTGGGGGAGGGCTGCACTGCCACTCCTGCCCCAGACCTTCTAGCCTGTGCCCCAGGAGGGGATGGCTTCCACACAAGAAAGTGCTGGAAGAGCCCTTAGTGTCCACTGAGGTCACCTGCCATTGCACAGGGACAGGAGAGGCAGCGTTGCTTAGTAGTTAGGGTGACTCCACGACTTACAGGCTGTGTGATTTTGGATGCATATCCTAACTTCTCTGTGCCTCTGTGTCTTCATCTGCATAATTGGGTCAATAATATTCCCTACCTCCAGGCTGTTCCGTGGATTCAATAAGACAAGCACAGTGGCTGACACTATACACGCTCGACAATTGGGCAATTATTATCAAGAAACTCAAAAGTCCTCTCTCCTCACACCTCTCCCCCTGAATCACGGAAGCACACACTACGGTCTTGAGTCCCCGCACTCCAGGCCACTGTTTCCTGAGTCCGCACTGGAATTTAGCTCATGGTTTGGAGATCACCTTGTCCAAGGCTAATTTGCAGCAATTTCCATAGAACAAAGGACTACAGCTAGAAGGAGAGGAATCGCAAGCCTCTCCAGCTTGTCGGGTGCCAAAGGAACAATGATGCTGCTTTAAAAATTCACCAGGAAAACAAGCAACTATGCTGTGAGACTATGAGACTGTATTAATGAAAGTGTAATGTTCTGCACCGGGACAGTCCTGCATGGCTGGGTGCTGGCCTGACCCCTGCTTCCTCTCCCCATTCCCACTGATGAAATGGAGCATGCTCAGAAGTGAGCAGAGTATGTGGGGAAGGCCCTGGCATCAGGTCCCTCAGAGGAGGATGTGAAGGAATGCAG